>SZWC01004815.1:49981-68357 GCA_023375785.1 Penium margaritaceum | reverse complement strand
GAATGTAGGTCTCAAGTAGGTTTGGCATCCTAAGGCCTAAACTATGCCACTACCAGCAAGGTACCAGAAATAGTATGAATATGAAAGACTACGCATAAAGTGATGTTGCCAAGCTCTAGCGGTGAAGATGATGATGGGCCATGCGGGCAGGATGGAGGCGACCACTCGTGGTGAACTTGATCACATGCTGTCACGGTGTGTCGCCTCCACTCCTTGCACCAGCATGCCCTGCGCACTCACGGCCAGCACAAGAGGAGTAAATACAGTGAGAGATTAACAAAAATTTGAGGAAATCTACTGTCAGTGGGCCGCCTTACTGACAAGGGGCTCGAGCTGTATTGACCTAGGCCTCTCAAACTTTTGCCACATTGATGAGCATTGTGGTACACCAATTTTGTACCATGCCAAACCAGCCATATGAGCACCCTTGGAATTGTGAAAGTGGTGGGAGGAAGGGGAGGTGGTTGAATTGTTAAAAACACTGATTTCCAAGTAATTTGTTTCCTGCATAATCATGCTAGGTGCGAGGCTAGGAGTGTGCTGGAGGGTCAACTTTGACAGAGTGCATCTCAGTGCTCCCTTGGAAAAATTAGGCATATAAGGGCTTGTTATTAAGCTGTGATTATGTAATTTCACAATCAAGAGTCCATTCAGACATTCTATTTCCCCTAAAACCTACATTCGCTTCCGTAATTTCTGTCTGTGAAACCTGTAACTCCCTTGCACAAACAGTTGGTCCTGCCTAGGTGTCTCTTGGTGAGCCTGATGAACTCCCTGAGGGCTGCCCCAGTTTCTATCAGTGGTATCAGAGCTAGAACAAGTCTTTCCCTCATCCTTGAGGCATTCCTTGCACCCTCTTGTGTGAGAGATTTTTTTTGGGCTTTGAACGTTTCACGGCAATGGCAACATCCGCTTCTGTGGTGGCCGGTGTCAACATCGCCAAGTTCGAAGGTAAGAACTTCTTCAACTGGAGCAACAACATAAAGATGGTGCCAATGGAGAAGGGACTCTGAACCCATGTGATTGAGGAGGAACCATCTCATTCCTCTCTCTCACCTGGTGAGGCCCGTACCCACCGCAAGAAGTGTGACCGCGCCCTCGCCACCATCTACCTCTACCTCGCCAAATGGTAGCAACTCATCGTCCGTGGCATCCTCACGCCTAAGGAGGTTTGGAATAAGCTTGAGTCTAATTATTCATAGAAGTCAATCCTCATGAACATGCAGCTGTGTCATCGCCTTCACACTGTGAAGTTGGATGAGTCCGGATCCATGATTGACTACATCAACATGGTGAAATATCACTCCGACAAGGTTTCTGCAATTGAGGAATCTGTCAAGGAGCGTGTGCTCATGCTAACCATTCTCTCTTGCCTTCCTAGTAGCTACACTCCTCTCATTGTTGCCCTGGACCAGCGTGGCCAAGCTCTTGTCAACCGGCCTGAGGCAAACGGACTAGAAAACAGGGCCGACACAATAGCACCTGTTGTCCGCTCCTAGCATTTCAGCTAGGAGAAGATATCACCCTCAGGACCACGGTTCCACACTGAGCAGTTCCTAGGCAATCACTTCCTAGCAATTGTGTCCACTTAACACTTGGTCACTTTCGCGCGAGGTGCTAGTCAAAGACTAACTCCTGGGGCTTAGACCAACCAGTGTCTTCTTTATACCGTTCCTTAGTTGGACAACTCTGTGAGGAGCATCTAAGGCCAGATTGTGTGATTAGAATGAGGAATGAGCCTGGTACATATAGTCCTAGGCCTGGCTTCTAAGGTGTGTGGNGTCAACCGGCCTGAGGCAAACGGACTAGAAAACAGGGCCGACACAATAGCACCTGCCGTCCGCTCCTAGCATTTCAGCTAGGAGAAGATATCACCCTCAGGACCACGGTTCCACACTGAGCAGTTCCTAGGCAATCACTTCCTAGCAATTGTGTCCACTTAACACTTGGTCACTTTCGCGCGAGGTGCTAGTCAAAGACTAACTCCTGGGGCTTAGACCAACCAGTGTCTTCTTTATACCGTTCCTTAGTTGGACAACTCTGTGAGGAGCATCTAAGGCCAGATTGTGTGATTAGAATGAGGAATGAGCCTGGTACATATAGACCTAGGTCTGACTTCTAAGGTGTGTGGGTAGTGGCACTTTTGGGGTGGTCACTCCACACCACTTCACCAGTCCGCCAATTGGCGCATCCACTGACCGCCAAGTGGCGCACTCTCCTCATGCATGGAGAAATGTCTAAGAAACTTTCCCCTGTATAGGAAGGTCAAAAAACCTCCTGCGCACATCAAGGCTCGATTGCATGACCTGTTGTCCCTAAGTCCAACATGCTATCCGTTGCGCTACACCTCTGGTGTCTCGCTAGGACTTCCACAACGAACAAGGTTTGGGGGACTTACTCCAAGGGAAGCAGTGCATGCCCAACCTGTCCGTCAAGCCATAGACGTGGCCAGGGGGGCGTAGAAGAATAACAATCTCTCCCTTGCACCTCAGGCCACCTGCTGTGGTAGTTTTCTTCCACATGAACCTGTAGCTCTGGATTGTGTTTGTGCACGTCAGCTTTCTTGGTCTTTATTTCTCATGTCTTGCATCCACCATGCCGACTCCTCAAGCACCTGCAACATGCAAGTCACTTTCTAGCGGCTTTTTCAAGAAGTCCGCAAGCATTTTCTTGGTTATGACGTGCTCCAGTTCCACGACACCCTTGGCGACAAGGTCACGCAAGTAGTGGTACCAAATGTCGATGTGCTTTGTGCGTCGGGAGATCATGTCGTCCTCTGCCATAGCGATGGAACTTTGGTTGTCGATGTGGATGACCGTTGCTTCCTCTTGTAGTGCCTTGATCTCATCAAGTAAACTGCGAAGCCACTGTGTTTCCTTGCACACTTCGGAGAGTGCAATGTACTCCGCCTCAGTAGTAGAAGACGACACGCAGTCCTGCTTCCTGCTTGCCCACGAGAACGCACCACCGTTGAGAAGACAGACAAATCCTGAGGTGGACTTCCTATCATCAATCCGTCCTCCCCAGTCCGCGTCACTGTAGCATGTCAGTCGCAGCAAGTCTGATCCTTCTGGACCTCCAAATCGAAGCCGACGTGCCGAGTATTTTTGAGATAGCGAAAAATCCGCTTCACGGCTTGCCAATGTTCTGGCCCAGGGTTGGCCACAAACCTTCTCACCTGACCCACCGCATAAGCAATGCCAGGTCGCGTTCCCACCATCGCATACATGAGGCTCCCAACAGCGGACTGGTACGGAATGTTTTGCATCTCCCGCCGGTCTGCCTCGTTGCTTGGTGACATGGAGGAGGAGAGCTTGCAGTCGGGGGGCATGGGGGTGCTGACGGGTATGCAGCCCTCCATGTTGTAGCGCTTCAAGACGTCCATGATGTACTTGGTCTGGTTGAGCTCGATGGTGCCTGCTTTGCGGTTGCGGTGAACAGCGACCCCGAGGTAGTACTCGAGAGGTCCCATGTCCTTCATCTTAAACCTGCTGGCCAGATTTTTCTTGAGGTCCGTAAGGGCCTCCTGCGAAGGAGAACACATGATAAGATCGTCCACGTACAACGCCACGAGCAGCAAGCCACGTTCGTCCTCTCGCACATAGACGCTGGGGTCATTCTTGTAATGTGCGAAGGAAATCTCAGCCATGAAGTTGTCCATCTCCTTGTACCAGATCCGTGGGGCCTGTTTCAGCCCGTACAATGCCTTCACCATCTTGCACACTTTACCCTCGGGTGCTTTGACACCATCCGGTACCTCCATTAGCACCTCCTTGTCGAGCTTCCCATAAAGGAAAGCTGTCTTCACATCCATCTGATGGACCTCAAGGTCTTTGGCAGCAGCGACGGCAAGCAGGGACCTGATGGAGGCAAACGTGACGACCGGTGCAAAGGTCTCATCGTACTCAGACCCTGCGTGCTTTGAGAATCCTTTCTTCACGACCCTGTCCTTGTACTTGTCGATGCTATCATCTTGCTTCCGCTTCAACCTGAGCACCCACTTTGAGCCCACCACATGAGTGTTAGCGGGTCTGTCCACCAGTACCCATGTGCCATTTTCTTTGATGGACGCGAGCTCGCTGTCCACCGCCTCCTTCCACTTGGCCGCATCGGGCCTTGCCAGCACCTCAGCCACAGTGAGCGGCTCTCCCTGAGCCAAACAGGACCAGCTCAGTCCAGTCCAGCTTCTAGAGTCAGCATCATACTTTGGAGTTTGTTTTCTTTGTCGTGTGCTGCGACGTTTCGCTGCTGGTGGATCTTCGCAATGATGTTGCTCCTGTGCTGCTGGCTGTCCTGAAGTTGAGTTTTCTTCTTTTGAAGAGCCACTGGCCTCCGAGCTGGTTTCAGAGGCCTTGGACGTCTCCGACTCTGTGTCGGAGCTCGCCGTTGCGTCAGCCTGCGCAGCCGCTCTCCCTGCCACACCACTGTTCTTCACGGCCTGTGGCACTGGCACCACTTGCCAGTTTTTGGGAGCTTGATCTCCTGAATCCAGCAGCACCAACCACTCTCCCTGTTTTGGAGCTTGCGTGGGGTCAAGCATCTCTTCCTTGCCTGGTTTCCTTTCATCAAAGGTTACGTCCCGACTGGTGATGAGTCTTCTTCCTGCCAGATCCCACAAGCGGTATGTCTTGTGGGCCGTCTCATAGCCCACCATAACACACTTTCGCGCTCTTGCATCCAGCATGCCGGCACCCTCACCCGCCTGGACGTTCGCCCATGTGGTACAGCCAAATACATTCAGGTGTGATGCGCCCGGCTTCTTCCCTGACCAAAATTCTTGTGGCGTCATCTGTTGCTTGCCCTTCTTCATTCCGCGCCTGCCTAGAGCAGCCGCAGGAGTCAGGTTGACGAGATAGCATGCCGTTCTTGACGCTTCCGCCCAGAACCGCGGAGGAAACTTTGCATCAAAGAGCATGCTACGCACCATGCCGAGGATGGTCTGATTCATCCGTTCGGCAACACCATTGCTCTGCGGCGTGTAAGACGTTGTGGGCTGGTGGTTGATCCCATGTTGTCGCAACCAGCCCTTGCATGCCTCATACTCTCCGCCGTTGTCGCTCGCATTGCTTTGACTTTCTTTCCAGTCTGCCGCTCCACCATGGCGACAAACTCCTCCAAATTTTCTCTGACCTCTCCCTTTGTTTTGAGGAAGAAGATCCACACCTTGCGGCTGTGGTCGCCTATGAAGGTCAGAAAATACTTGCTACCACCGTTTGACGTCGTGCAAAAGGGTCTGCACACGTCGGTGTGAATCAGGTCAAGGGCTGATTCTACGCGGCGACCATTGCGCTCAAAGCGCGTTCGCTTGGTCTTGCCTTGGAGGCAAGGTTCACACAGGCTGCCACACCTAACCGCATCCTTCTTGCAACCATCCATGCCGCGGACCAGCTGTTGTTGCTGGATGACTTGGAGCGTGCTGTTTGCAACGTGCCCAAAGCTTCTATGCCACAGATCAGCGTCTTCGTCTTTTGTGGCAGAGGATGCTTTTTCAGTTTTCGTTGGTGTGCTCTCCTGCGTTGGTGCCGAGACCACTGCCTCCGCTGCACCCGCATGACCCTCGTCTTCTGAGCTCTTTCCTGTCGTCATCTGCAATACGTAGAGCCTGTCAACTCATGGAACCTGTGCCACAAGATCTTTGTTGGCATAAAGGACCTTGATGTCTTCGTTCCTGGCGATGACCGCCTTCTTCTACATGAACACCACCGTCATGTCCTTGTCCGTTATTTTTTATACGGAGAGGAGGTTTGCCACAAAAGAGGGCATGAAGACCACGTCACGTAGCCGTAGATCCTTCTCTGCACCATTGAGGTTGATGCTCACCAGCTTGTCTCCCACGCCCTTTGCGTTCACAATGCTACTTTTTGCGCATCTGAACCACCGATTGGTGGGGCCGATGGAGACAAATCTAGCCTGGTCGTTGCTAGAGTGATGATCAGTGCCGGATTCGAGCCCGAAAGCTCCCGGCCTGAGCAGTGCCACTCCTTTTGCCGGAGGCGTGCTCTGTGCCATCATGTTGGTGGCTTCTTTGCCACCCTTTTTGTTGCCTTTGTTCCCACCGCTTACACCGTCTTCCTTCTTTGGCGACCTGCACTCTCTTGCCCAGTGCCCAGGTTTGCCGCAGTTGTGGCAATTTCCCTGTCACTTGGGAGCCTTGCCGCCATTGTTGCCTCCACCACCACCGCTTCCGTTGCCGCCTTTCTGACCAGAGGCCGACCCTTTGCTCCCAAGACCATTGTAGCGTGTGACATAGGCTGAGAAGTTAGCCTCACTGCCGCTGCGACGGGTGGCCTCGTTCCGCACGTACTCGGACACTATCGTGTACGTCAGGTCGTTCTCCTTCCAACCACCCATGACGGTGATCATTGGGCTCCAGCTCTCCGGTAGCGCCATCAGGAGGATCATGGCCTGCATCTTTTCATCAAGGTCCCAGTTCATTTGGTGAGCCTAGCCAAGGAGTCCTTCAAACTCCTGTAAGAAATCAGGGATAGACTCCCCCTCATTCACCCACATGCTGATCAGTTGTTGTAGGATGAATAATCTGTTCGCGAGGGAGGTGGATTGGTACACACGCTTGAGCTTGGCGAAACCATCTGAAGCCAGTGTGTACCCCGCAATGATGGGAACATAGTTCTTGGCTATCGCGTTGCTGAGGAATGACAGGACTATATCATTTCGATCCATCCATGCCTCATGCTCGGGTGTGCCCTCCACGGGAACCTGCTCCTCTCCCTTCAGTAACTTGATGAAGCCGCGCACTTTCATTGCCAGCTCAAACTGCCATCTCCAAAAGGGAAATTCAATCCCCTCGAAAATGGGGATTCCTCCCAACAGTCCAAGACCTTGCGGCAGTGACGTAGTATTCACACTTGCTCCAGTGGTCTGCCCTGTGGTAGCCACTGTTGGGTTTGAGGACTGCCCTGTGACAGCCTCCACTCCTCCTGATGGGTCAACCATTTTTGTTGCCCTTATGAGCTTCCCGTGTCTCTGCTGCGTTGAGGCCAATGTAGGCTGATGTTAGCTGATGTTGTCACTCCGCACTTGGCCACGGTCTAGAGTAAACGGTGCCGACAGGCAAATCGCCGACCGCCCTTGGTATTTCAACCAAGGTAGAGATCACCCACGGAGTGGTGTTTCCACACTGAAAGGTTCACTTAGCTTGTCCCAACCGTGGCCGGAGAGTCCCCCAAACTCTCACCCAACTGGCAATGCTACACACCAAAGTGTGCACTTGCACTTGTTCTTTACCCTCTTTCTTGGTGGCCAACAAGGGATTAGTTTTCTCCCAAGTCTCAAGAGTAAGAGATGATATATCATCACATGCAAATGACAAGCCTTTTATAGTCTCTGGTCAGTGCTCCCAGTGGCTCCTTGGAGGGGCCTCCCCCCCAAGGCCACCCTAGACAGTGTCATCAGCTTTGATGACATGGCACCCTCNAGAGATCACCCACGGAGTGGTGTTTCCACACTGAAAGGTTCACTTAGCTTGTCCCAACCGTGGCCGGAGAGTGTTCCAAACTCTCACCCAACTGGCAATGCTACACACCAAAGTGTGCACTTGCACTTGTTCTTTACCCTCTTTCTTGGTGGCCAACAAGGGATTAGTTTTCTCCCAAGTCTCAAGAGTAAGAGATGATATATCATCACATGCAAATGATAGGCCTTATATAGTCTCTGGTCAGTGCTCCCAGTGGCTCCTTGGAGGGGCCTCCCCCCAAAGGCCACCCTAGACAGTGTCATCAGCTTTGATGACATGGCACCCTCTGTGACTGCCAAGTGGCACTTGATCCACCTTGGACCTTAGAGGCTTCTAGGAAGCTTCCTTGGCCCTTTTTAGTCACAAAGAAAAGATGGTCCTGGCGGGATTCGACCCCGGACCTCTCACTTGCGAGATGGCGCCTTCACCCACTAGGCTGTAGGAAGTTGTCTTAAGGAGCATGCACCAGGTAGACTACCAAGAGTAGACCAAGGGGACTTACTCCACAAGAATGAGCAGTGCATGCCTTGTCTCTCTCAGCCTCTCTTCGTTTCGCTGGAGGACTTGCGCTACAAGCGCAGTGCATACCCAGTCTAAATCTTCCGCTGATTGGACCAGGGGCATACACAGAACATAACAGATGTATGCTACCAGTTTAAAGGTGCAGTTCCGTTGCTTCCCCCTCCAGCTGATGCTTGCCTGCAAACAAAGAAGTCAGATCGCACTAGCACACCCAGGGCCTTGCCTCCAAGGGCAGAGCGTATCCTGGTTGGGACCGAAGGGTCGTGCCTCCAAGGGCAGAGCTTGTCCTTGGTCCCTGTGTGTTCTGTGCAAGTTCAGCCGTTGCGGCTGATGAAGCAGACGGAGCTGATGGAGCTGATGGAGCTGGCCTGGAGAGAGAGTACCAGAGTTGAGCGAAGCGTGCCTTACAACTGGTCAGTGTGGGCCCATAACCCTTTGTCAACCAGCCTGAGGCGAACGGACTAGAAAACAGGGCCGACACAATAGCACCTGCCGTCCGCTCCTAGCATTTCAGCTAGTAGAAGATATCACCCTCAGGATCACGGTTCCAGACTGAGCAGTTCCTAGGCAATCACTTGCTAGAAACTGTGTCCACTTAACAATTGGTCACTTTCGTGCGAGGTGCTAGTCAAAGACTAACTCCTCGGACTTAGACCAACCAGTGTCTTCGTTATACTGTTCCTTAGTTGGACAACTCTGTGAGGAGCATCTAAGGCCAGATTGTGTGATTAGAATGAGGAATGAGCCTGGTACATATAGTCCTAGGCCTGGCTTCTAAGGTGTGTGGGTAGTGGCACTTTTGGGGTGGTCACTCCACACCACCTCACCAGTCCGCCAATTGGCGCATCCACTGACCGCCAAGTGGCGCACTCTCCTCATGCATGGAGAAATGTCTAANCTCCTGGGGCTTAGACCAACCAGTGTCTTCTTTATACTGTTCCTTAGTTGGACAACTCTGTGAGGAGCATCTAAGGCCAGATTGTGTAATTAGAATGAGGAATGAGCCTGGTACATATAGTCCTAGGCCTGGCTTCTAAGGTGTGTGGGTAGTGGCACTTTTGGGGTGGTCACTCCACACCACCTCACCAGTCCGCCAATTGGCGCATCCACTGACCGCCAAGTGGCGCACTCTCCTCATGCATGGAGAAATGTCTAAGAAACTTCCCCCTGTGCAGGAAGGTAAAGAAACCTCCTGCGCACATCAAGGCTCGATCGCAAGACCTGTTGTCCCTAAGTCCAACATACTATCCGTTGCGCTACACTTCTAGTGTCTCGCTTGGACTTGCACAACGAACAAGGTTTGGGGGACTTATGCCAAGGGGAGCAGTGCATGCACAACCTCTCCGTCAAGCCATAGCAGTGGCCAGGGAGCATAGAAGAACAACAGCTCTCCCTCAACGATGTGGAGGAGAGTTTGCTGTTTGAGGAGGAGCAGCGCAAGGGAGAGGAGGGCGGAAGCGGACTGGACGTTGCTCTCATCACCAACTCGGGTCTTGGGAGTGGTGCTGCACCAACCAGGGGTAATGGCAGAGGAGGGAAGAAGATGGGGAACTGCCACTACTGCAAGAAGCCGGGTCGTTGGGTGTGCAAATACTCGAAGAAGAAGACAGACCTTGCGGCTGGAGTAGAGCAGGAAAGCAGTCCAACGCTTCCACGAACGCAGCAGATTGGGAGAGTGGATTCATGACAACCATCCAAGCCCTGCATGTCTCCGAAAACACCACCTTGTTCTGGATCAATGACTCAGGAGCCACGTGGCACATGACGTATCACCAAGAGTGATTTGTTTTCTACACCGCCATTGAACCTGGTTGGGTGTACATAGGGGAAAACCATGTGCAAATGGCAGTTGGGGGAGGTGAGATTGTGTTTTGTGCTTCCGTTTATGGTAAGCACGTGGAACGTCGTGTTAAGGGGGTGCTCCATGTTCCGGGGCTGACAGCTAACCTCCTCTCTGTCTCATCTCTCATCTCCAAAAGGCATGCAGGTTTGCTTTGAGAATGGTGGTTGCACCATCTCTGCCCGTGCAGGCCGTCTGCTTGCAAAAGTGGACAAGGAGGATGAACTCTACTGTCTCTATGTGTCATCGGAGAAGGAAGCCGACTCAGCGTTGACGGCGAGAGAGGAAAACACGACATCAGCCTGTGGCACCGCCGGCTTGGTCACCTCGGCTTTAACGCAATCATCTCCATGTAAGAGATGGTCCACGGCCTGGAGCTCAAGGGGGTGAAGCAGCTAAGTGCATCGGCTTGTGAGAGCTGCATTCAAGGGAAGCAAGCCCGTTCTCCTTTCATGGGGGCAGGAAAGTGGGCGGTTGAGCTTCTCTCACTCGTTCACTCTGATTTGTGGGATCCCATGCCATCTCAGTCCTTGTCCGACAAGTTGTACTTTGTCACATTCATTGATGAAAAGTCAAGGAAGATGTGGGTTTCCTACCTGGTAGGAAAGGATGAGTGCTTTGATGATTTCAAGGTATGGATTCTTGCTGCATAGACTGAGAGTGGCAAGCGGTTGAAGGTGCTTTGCACCGACGGTGGAGGAGAGTACCTCTCCAGCGAATTCCGCACCTACCTCAAGCGTCCCGGGATGAGGCACGAGGTCACCCCACCTGGAACACCATTGATGAATGGCGTGGGTGAAAGCACAAACCACACACTCATGGAGCGTGTTCGCAACATGATCCAAGACGTGGAGCTCCCGCCAACATTTTGGGCGGAAGCGGTCAACACTGCCGTTTACCTGAAAAACCGGAGTCCCACGTGCGCTGTGGCATTGATGACACCAGAGGAGGCGTGGACCTGACGCAGGCCAACAGTGATGCACCCAAAAGTCTTTGGGTGTGGTGCAATTGTGCACATATCTGCCGGGAGCCGTAACAAGCTGGAAGCCAAATCGGTGAAGGCAACCTTCCTCGGCTTCGACACCATGGGGTACCACCTCTACAACCTCGCTGAACGCAAGATTATCTGCAGCCGTGACGTGGTTTTTCAACGTCAGCCGTGACGTGGTTTCAGGACGTGAAGGGCTGGACTTGGAGGCATATGTCTGCAGTTGCACTTGCTCCTGAACTTGCACCAGAGGTGGGAGGAGATCCGGTGGCAGAAAAGAACTACGCGGCAGATGGCGGTGACAGCGATATCAACAAGGAGGTGGAGGGAGCTGAGAAGGAGAAGGAGCCAGCAGCCAAAGCTGATGTGGAGGAGCAGTGGAACAACGCACAGACACTGCCACGGAGGTCTGCATGCCTCGACAATGGTATAGGGGACACTGGGGAGCAGCTACGGTGGTCTGAGAGGCTCGCTAAGAAGCAAACGCAGCAAGGAGAATGGTTGAACCTGTGCACCGCTCCACCATGAACGAAGTCCTATGACCTCAAGCTCCTCTTCCTCACCGTCACCAATGACTTAGCCACCTTCGCTGAAGCCATGCGTAGTGCCGAGGAGGCAGATTGGCATGCCGCAGCAGACGGGGAGTATGGTGTGCTCATGAAGAACAGAACCTGGACCCTCAAGGAAGCTCCACATGGCAGCCAGATGATCTGGTGCCAGTGGATCTTCAGGCGCAAGCGTGGTTCGGATGGTAATTTGCTCAGGTACAAAGCACGGTTGGTGGCAAAGGGATATGTGCAGACTGAGGGTGTGGATTACAATGAGACATTTGCACCTTTCACAAAGTTCCCATCCATTTGAGTGATCCTCGCTCTTGCTGCTCCTGTGGACTGGGAGGTGCACCAAATAGATGTGACGTGTGAATTTTGGAATGTGACCTTGAAGAGGATGTGTACATGGAGCAGTCGGAGGGGTATGTGATGGAAGGGAAGGAGGATTAGGTGTTATAGCTTGTGAAGGCTCTCTCCGGCCTGAAGCAAGCACGACGAGCATGGTGCCACAAGATGGATGAGCACCTGGCTGGCCTTGGTTTTGTGCGCAGTGAGGCTGACCATGCGGTCTATGGGCGCATGCAAGAGGCAATCCAGATTATCATCTTGCTCTATGATGATGACCTGCTCATGGCATCTGACTTCAAGTCTCTTTTGGACGATGTGAAGCAGTCCCTTGCTGCAAGGTTTGACATGAAAGACATGGAAGAGCTCACTTACTACCTTGGCCTTCAGGTGAAGTGCGACCGGCAGCACCAGACTTTGGAGTTGCCATAGAGCACGTATGTGAGCGACGTCTTCAAGGGCTTCAACATGGCAGGAACGCACATGGTCGCAACACCACTGGAAGTGGGAGAAAAGTTGAGCATGACTCAGATTCCCCACGGCATGCAAGAGAGCAGCCGCATGCAATCAGTGCCGTACCAAGTAGCAGCTGGGAGCCTCATGTACGTAGCAGTCGACACGCACCTTTTTCTCAACCAAGCAGTGGGAGTGCTCAGCAAGTTTTGTGAAAATCCGGGCATGCCGCATTGGGAGGCGGTCAAACGCGTGCTGCGCTACCTGGACAGCATCAGCAACCTTTGTCTCACCTTCAACGGCAACAACAGCCCCATCCTCATCCGCTACAGTGACGCAGATTGGGGAGGTGACCTGGAAACAAGGAGGTCAACCAGTGGGTTCGTGTTCGTGCTCGGGGGAGGTGCAATCAGTTGAAGGAGCAAGAAAAAAGAGTGTGTCGCCCTCTCCTCCACTGAAGCAGAGTACATCGCCCTGAGTGAAGCTGGAAAGGAAGCTGTGTGGCTGCATGAGCTGCTAGCAAGACTTGGAAAGCAGCAGACTGGAGAGACCACCATCTACTGTGACAACATGTCGGCCATTGCTCTGACCAAGAACGCGAAGTTTTACATGCGCACCAAGCACATCGACCTGTGATACCACTTCATCCGTGAGCTTGTGGCAACGCTGCTGGTGCAGATCAATTTCTGCCCTTCAAGTATGATGTTGGCAGAATTCCTGACTAAGCCACTGGCAACACACTGCTTTCAGCAGCTCAGGGGACAGTGCCGACTTGTGTGATTTTTATACTCGCAAACTGGGAGAATGATGGATATGAGGGTGCCAGAAAGTGACAAAAATCGGTTACTCGATAAAAATAATCTGGCATGACAGATGCATAGAAGATGTTTCACAGGTTCCAACATACTTTATGGAACTTAACTCGGAGTCTGTTTGAGTGAGATACAGATTTTCGAAGTTTGGAGATCATTGATTGGGTTCAAGTCACGACCTGAGCACTTTCAGCTCAAAAGGCACCAGAATTATTGACCAGGAAGGCTGAGAGCGGCCTTCAAGGAGAAAAGACAGCTGGAGGACCTCCAGGAGACTTCAAGGAAGGACCACTCCACGATAATTGGCCATGCAGGTCATGAGAGACATAATTCTCGTGCATGACAACGTGACTGCCGCTCATTGTACTAGGCCAGGAGTGTGCTAGAGGGTCAACTTTGATTGAGTGTACCTCAGTGCTCCCTTGGCCAAATGAGGAATATAAGGGCTTGTTAGAAAGCTTTGAATATGTGATTTCTCCCTCAAGAGTCCATTCAGACATTCTCATTCCTTGAAAACTTAAATTCTCTTCTGTAATTTCTGTCTGTGAAACCTGCAACTCCCTCTCACAAACAGTTGGTCCTGCCTAGGCAGCTCGTGGTGAGCCTGATCACTTCCGTGAGGGCTGCCCCAGTTTCCATCATCATCCACAACCATTATCTCCACTTTTGGCACCCTCTTCTTTTCTTGAATGGTATGCACCTTGTCCACTGGCTAGCTGGCTGGTTGCATGGAAAGACAAGGCATGCACTGCTATATGAAGTGCGTCCCCTTGGTCTGTTCTGAGATAGGCCAGGAATGCACTGACCATAAAGGGTATGTGCCGTGGAGATCATCAAAGGAAACACAACATTGTGGCCTATTTGGGATAGGCGCCGGAGCTCATGGGTCTCGGGCTCAAACCCCGTGACGGCTGCATTTTTATTTGTGGCCCAGAATGGGACAGGAAGCTTCTAGGAAGCTTACTAGAGCCTGCCTTGAGGATGATACTTGGTGGTCTTAGTATGCGCCAAGTAGGAATGTAGGCTGAGGTTGGCTCCTGTGGATCCACTGCAAGTAGAAGCATTAGCAAAGCTCTACAAGTTGAAAAGCATGTATCCCGCATGCATCAATTTATAGTTCTGCCTTTGAGACTCCTCACAGAGTGTCCAACCAAGGGTAGACACTAAAGACCTTCATGCGGACTTCATGAGGTTGCAAACTGAATGAACCCTGAGTGTGGATCCCTTGTTCGAGGGTGATATGTTATCGTGGTTGAAAGACCAAGATCGGTTGGCGGCCTCCCATTTCTGGACCCGTTTTCTAGACCGTTGTTATCCGGCGCATTGACATATTTTCCCGCTGATTCTGCTCCTACCCCTTTTCCTCCTCCCCCTCCTCAATTATCTCCTTCTCATCTTCCATTTCCACATCTGCGTTGTCTACCCTACCCTCCCCTCCACCTTTCTCCTATTCCTGCACATCTTTCATCATCTCAACGTTATTGTCACTGTCTAAATCATCTTCACTGTTACAGTGTCCTTCCCTGATCACCCTTCTTATTCTTCCTCGGGTGCACTGTCACAAGGAGCAGAGTTTTATTAAATTTCGTGCGCATTTGTTGTTTGTTTCAAATAAGCATGTGTGTCAAAAATTCATGCTCACAATCATAGTATGTACAGGGATACGTGAGCAACATCAAAGCCTGAACTTTAGGGCGGTGGGAAAGATGGAGTGGAGCCCAGTCATAAGCTGGCAGCTCCTTCCCAACCACCTGAGCCACAGTGGTCTTGCCTTGTTGGTGAGGTGCTTGGTGACCACCGGGCTGACAACCACTGTAATACGCCCTAGCTGGAAGGCATCCAGCTCCTTCTGCAGGTGATCATGCTTCCGCTGCGACACCAACGCTTCTGCCACCTGTGCCCAAGCCTACACCATTCTGAAATCCCCGCTGAGGTCATTGCTGAAATGGGTGGGATGCACCCAGCGGGAAGCTACATAGAAAGAGCATGCAATGTCATTTTTCCAGCATCTTGCAAGGCTAGCCATGGCTGTATTGACGTGGTGTGCAGAAAAAAGGGGAGATTTGCATCCCTTGGCCTGTGAGAGGGCCTTGAGATCAGCTGTGGTGAAAATTAGACCCTCTTCGATCTCTCCTAATGCACTGCCTGGAGATTCAGCAATGTGAAAAACTTGTTAGGTATACTGTCTTGGCTGTGGCCCTAGGAGGTGTGGAAGCACCCTCAAGGATGCCTGGCCTTCTGTGTACCACGCTGACACTGGTTTGATAGTCAATGCACACCAAGGTGGGAGAGTGTGGAGTCCAAGGATCACAGTCTAGAATTGGCAGAAGTTAGTCACAAGCAGTTGCAGTCAATTGAAGTGGGAATTGTCATTGTTCATCGTGGTATTATATCACAAACTTATAGCCTGTGATCAGAGATTTCCGACGCATCCAGGCACGCCCAAAATGGAGCAGTAGAGCCCCTGCTATGGATGCCAAAGTAGCCCATGGTGGAGCCACACACCATGCCCATGTACCGAGGTGACGGGAGGCACTTTAGTGACGACCTGTCAAAGCGCCCTTCCTGGCCCTCAAACGTGGGGGAAGGCTCACCCTGATCCAGGAGACCTCCCACGTCCTTCCTTTATGGCCCCCGTGCCTTTATAGCCCATTGGAGTTGAACTCGAACCATCTGCGGTGGATTTATCCCACCATCCATCGTGGATACCAGATTCCACCCGCCAACCACCCAACCTTCGGGCGGGGCTATGTTCATGAATACTCAGTCAAATCAAGCAATGCAAATTTCGATCTTGCATGGGAAATTCCAAGGAATCCAGATCTGTAATCACATCACATTTCTTACCACTAGCCAGGAACCAAACCAGGGATTTGATCCACAGCAACTATGGCAAGGGGCAAAATTTCTACCAATCTCCCCCTGCACCGTAGCCATGATGTCCAGTCCTTGAACATTTTCTATTCTCCAGTTCCCGGCCAAGCTACTGCTGTGACCAACTCTCTTCTGTTGTCCTGCACCAATCACAACACATAGCGGCGGACGCCTTGCTCCCCACTGTTGTCACTTGTGCCCCCACGTGGGACTTGGCAGCGCCCTTGTGTCCTGCCTTGTGTTGGTATTGCTGCTTGCCATGACAGTTTTTCACATTCCTGAGACGACCTGGAAGCACTCGCCTCCTTGCAATTATGCTCCTCCTCATGTAGGATATCTGCAACTGTTGCGGCATCCTTCCCCGTCCGCGGAGACCTGGTACCTTCTTTTGCATCCTCCATTGCCTCCACTTGTGCTTGTGGTGCCATTGACTTATCAACACCCTAAGCACCTTGCGAGCTTAGCCCAGTGCGCTGTACTCCTTCCCCGCCTTCTTGTAGTGTCTTCATGCTGCTACCCTTGGCCCTTGTTGGCATCACCTTTGTGTGTGCCGCATTGTCCAAGCTGCTGCCGCCTGCACCGCCGGTACTGGCTTGGACTTTGTTGCAACCAGTCTCGTGGGATCTATGATGCTGCAGCTGCGACTGCTCCTATACATGCTGCCTGCGCTGTTGCCACCGCCTCACTGCACGTCCCTGACGCGCATGCCTCCCCCTCATGGAGAGGTCTTCTGGTGCCAGTCCCTTGATCTCAGCTCCTTTGCCGTACTCCTCATGTACCCGCCCCCCTTCATTTAGAGAATGTGGAGAAGGGGAGGTCTCACTCCCCTGTCTCACACTGTGCATGTTGCATGCATCATCTGTCTGTTTTGTAGATTCTAGAGATGCCGACACACTTGTCTCATCCTCTGTTTTATGCCCATTGAGTGCTCACTCTCCTTCTTGAGGACTTGGAGCCCATGATGACTTTTCCAAGTCGAAGTCGACCCCAAGTCGGAAGTCGAAAGTCGGACGTCGCCCTATTGTCAAAATTCGGTCAAAGTCGATTTTGCAAAGGCACCTAAACATGCCAGAAATGGCATCTAGTAACTCTGAACATGTCACTTTGCAGGTGTTTTTGACCTTACATGCTGGATCACATACTAAGTACAACACACCTATTCCCTTCTGTTTTATTGCTTAGACCATTTCACCTTGCATTTGTACACATTCTGCCTCTACATCATGCCTTTTAGACAACGCACTGGATTCATTCTATCTACTCTCATACATCCATAACATGCTATGGGTTCTCATTCATGGAAATCATTGAACAAAGCTGAATGTGGAAAGTGCTTGAATGCAAGGCAATGAACTACTTTGAGAACAACTTTGAGAACAAGTAAGATTGCATTGGAACTTTCTCAGTACAGACATATCATCAGGTCTTGCGTGCTTTCTTGCCAGCCTTGGTAGCAGCAGCCTTGGCAGCAGCAGCCTTGCTAGCACTGGCCTTCGCAGCCGCAGCCTTTGCAGCAGCAGCCTTGGCTGCTGCAGCTGTCTTCAGAGCAGCTGCCCTAGCAGCAGCTGCCTTGGATGAACCAGCCATGACAGATGTGTCAGGCTGCCCAATGGCCCTAGAAGAAGCAGGATGAGCTGTAGATGCTGCTGCTGCTGTTGTAGATGGACTTGACACAGTTGAAGTCCCACCACCTGCACCAGCAGCTGCTGCACTTCCAGTGTCGCCCCCAGAAGTTGCTGCAGGTTGCTCCAACTCCAAAGCGGCCTCCACATCCTTCCGCTTCCGTACACCAAGCTGTAGAATCCTTCCAACTTCCTTCTCAGCTGTCATCTCCTCCTCCTCAACCTCCTCTACTTCCTCTGCCCCTTCACTATCATCATCATCCCCCTCCATTTCCTCCTCAACATCATCGTCAGAATCCTCCTCTACCTCTGATGCCGCCACTCCTGCACCAGCAGCTTCAGCACCCTTGCCACTAGCACCAACAGCTCCTGCTCCAGCTTCAGCACCCTTGCCACTAGCACCAATTTCTTCCAACCACACATTTATGACCAATCACCTGACCTTTGAAACTGTGTATCGACAAGTGTATTGGGAAGTGAACATATGAGTGAACATGGACTTCCAACCAAAACTAGAACATATAACATATAATCCATGATATCTAACACCTTAGATAAGGAATGTATATCTGGGCTCTAGTGACATGAAATGATGTTGATGATTTCTGAGATATGTTTGCATATGGGAATACACTTTTTGGTACACCGATTTTTGAGTGTGTGAATTTAGGGTGATTAACCATAACTCCAACCACACCTCATCATCATCACCGGCATCGGCAATGAGGGGGTCCCACACCCAGTCCTCTCCATCTTCGTCGTCTGCATCGATCTCTCCATCTGCTTCACTCCCACTCTCAGCTTCTTCGTCCTCTGTTGCTTTCAAGATGTCGGCAGTGAGGGTGCGCGCCTTCTTCTTGCCGTACAGTTTGTTGAGGCGGACGTTGACCCGCAC
>SZWC01004815.1:26934-47323 GCA_023375785.1 Penium margaritaceum | reverse complement strand
CTGCTGGGGCATACTTGCACTTCTTGACGTTTCCCACGGGTGCGCCATAGTGACCACGCATGCGGTCACTGCCACCGGAGTAGGTGGTGCCACATGCACCACAGAAGAAGCCAGGATAGCCTGCTTCTGTGGGCACTGGCTTGAAGAACTTGCTGAGGGCACGCACGAGAAAATCCCCTGTGAGGACAGGGAGCCTGCCAGAGGAGGTGCCCTGGCTGGCTGAAGATGTCGTCCGAGATCCACCAGCCATGGTGGTGCTGGTGGATCTCAACAAGGCCTAGGTCTGACGGGCTAGAGCTCCATGGTCATGCTGCAAGGTGCAGCTAAGGCCCTCGGCCAGAGGGCCTTAGTTCTGAACGTCGGGAAGGGCAATACAATGGACAACCGTTTGCCCTACTAAAAGAGGCAGAAGGGCCCGGGGGGAGGGGGGGAGGGGTGGGACAACCATCCATTCATTCCTCCGCAATCCGCAGCCCAGATTGTGCGGCTCATGCACTGCTGTTCATTGCATCTAGTCTAGTGATGTGGAGGCCACGTAGGCTAACTATGTGGATGTGCCAGATAATAACCCTATTGTCATTGGCTGTTTACGAGCATGCATTGACTCTGAGAGGAGCCAGCATGCCAATCGTGTGTGCCTTATGCGTGGACTGCACATGTGACGGCACCGCAAAGAGCCCAAATGCATCATGTACGAGATGCTCACGAGATCACTCTGAAAGTCGACCTTCCGGGGTTCGACCCGGCCCCCCCATTTTTTTTTCGTTGGTCGTCAAGGTGGACACAGGCTTGCCCACCATGCTGTACTCCATTTGAGCCCAAATTCAGAAAAATGGGGTTCAAGTGGAGTCAACGTCCAAGTCGACGTTGATCGACTTGGCGACTCCGCCTTGACCCCCAAAAGTCGGAAGTCGAAGTCTTCATGGCTTGGAGCTGACGACACCTTGACCGCACACTACAACCTGGTCCTCCACTCAGCCACCATTGCCCCCTGATGGGACTCGACAACACCCTCTTGGCCTGCCTCGTAGCCGTGGTCCACCATTGACATCACTTGGAGCGCGTTTTGCTCCAGTGGAGAGCTCAGCCACTTGCCTTTGCTCTCTCCTTGTTGCACAGCTCTTTGGACCATCTCCGCCCACTTTTCTTTCGGTACACCTACTGCTCGGCCTCCTGTAGCATTGTGCTCTTGGTCCCGGTCTACTGTTGCAATGAGCCCCTCAGGCTCAATTTGAGGAATAGCCCTCACGGCTTCCTCCCTCTTCTGCGTGGTCCTCCTTCCCACCACCAACACCTCCTGCTGAGACTTGACGACCCCTTTTCTAGCCGGCTCATTGCCACGGTTCACCATCTTTACAGCCCAGCGAATTTTATCCTCCTATTGATAGCGCAGCATTATGCCGCCACTCTCCTCCTCCTCTTGCCCTGAAGTGGAGCCTTGCACATGGAACGTGCCGGCACCTGGAATCGGCCCTTGAGCCTTCAGTTTTCAGCCATCTTGTTGGTGTAGCACCTCGTCCTCAGCTGAGGAACGGAGTCCCTTCGACTCTATTGGAGGACGCACCTCCATGTCGCCCTCCTTTTGCTGCATGGTACTCCAAGTTACCACCACCGCTCCCCCATACAACTTGGCAGTACCCTTTTGGCCTGCCTTGTGACGCCGGTTCAACACTCCCACATCGTTGGGCCCTTTTTGCCCATTAAGAGAGCCATGCCGTTTGCCATCAATGCTCTCCCCTGGCTGGTCTGCCTCCTGGACACCCTCCTTTGCCTCCCCGTGAGTCTTTGAACCAATGACACAGCTTCCTGTTGTATGGAATGCCTTGTGTTCCAGGTCCACCGATCCAGCCCAGACGGTTTCCTTCATACAGTCCACCGCATCCTCATGTCTCCCCTTCTTGGGCGCAGCTACAACCGCTTCCTTACTCTGACGGCTGCCTACGTCGGACTCACGGATGCTCCTTGTGAGGATGTTGGTGTCACAAATTTTGCGCGGTGTGGTTCCAACTGTTGGTTGATCTTCTACAGTGGTTCACGTCTTTCTTTTTGGGCAAATCTGAGAATGAGCATGAGCTTTCTGGTCGCCTCACGCTTTGTGAGCAGGCATTTAGAGACAGTCAGTTTTGCGAAGGGATTAACCGTATTTTGTGTTAGTTTGTCTACATAGACATCATCTAGATATTTATAGGAGTAGTCATGAGCTCTCCAACGCACCAAACCATGCACGATTTGGCCAAGCATAGCCCGAGATGCGCTTTCCGAAGCACAGGTCTCACCCACCACACAAGCCTGACGCTGCCACAAGCCGTGGCGCCTTCCTTCACGTGCGAAGCGCTCTTCCCAAGGCGCAGATCCCATTGCACGTGGTGCGATGTTTCAATGCACCTCCCCCACTTTTGGGTCGAGTTTGGTGATGGGGTGTGACCAGGTTTGAAACCTGTCCGTGGACCTGCAGTCAGAATTTTGACTGCAGGTCCGCGAGTAACAAAACGTAGTACTGAGTTTCGGACGCCGAGCCAGAATTTTGGCGAAGTCCCTCAGTAGCAAGTTGCACTAATGGATCCGGTGAATTATTCACCTGACGCCTCGGCAGTTGTTCCGGAGCAAAATCTCCAGATGGACATTTGTGACTCTGTCCGTTCGATGATTCACCGGAAGTCGAGTCGCGGCTGGCTCCCAGAGCCGCCACGCACACCCCAACTTTGGAAGTTCATATCTCCCTCGTTACTTGTCCGATTCCGGTCAAACAAATCCCAACGGATTCAGTGACTTGTCAAATTTCAGGGGCTATCCTCCAGGTTCAATCCTCCATTTTACGATCTGAGCAATCATCGAGCTACTAGCTCCAACTGCAAGGATTTTTATCTCTTTGACGGCACGTCGGCGCCTCCCAGCGCCACACTTGGACATGCGGAGGGGCAAATTTTCAACAGTCAGTATGTAGCAGGTACACATCTCGTTTTTGCACACCACGTGCCACGAGACATCCACTGTCCTCCTCTTTCATGAGGTAGCCCTTCCTCATGAAGGTCACTTCGATTCCCTCCTTGATGAGGCCACGCACGGACAAAATCTCTGTAACCAAGTCAGGCACTTGGAGCTTCCTCTCCTTGGTGCCCCTCTTCTTGGCCAACTCCTCCACCTTTATTTTGCCTCCTTGGAGCACATCACCTTCATTGTGATAAACGGTGGCAGCCCCACCTTGCTGCTCCGCCTTCTGCTCCCTCTTGGAGGTTGTGGAGGTTGCATGCCCACAGCATACCTCGTAGTCCCCAACCACATCAGCCCTTGTAGCTTGGAGCTGGTCACTATTGTATGGCGTGTCAATAACTGTTTAGTCCTGCTGCCCTCTCCCAACGCGCTTCTCGAAGTCCATGGCTTCCGCTGTGCATGTCGCTTTCAAGTGGCCCTTATGGCCACAGTTTTAGCAGGCCCCCTTTTGGGACCTGTTGGAGCCTCCGTGTTCCAAACACTCCAGCCGCTCACCTGTCTCAGGTTCCACCATCTCAGCCCCCTCCATGGAGCGTATGGATTTGACGATTGCACCCTTGGTCTGCTGCCCTTCTACCACCTCCGTGGCCAGATCCGCAGCTCCCATTGTGTATTCCCTTCTCCAGTGGCCCTCCTGGCCACAGCAATGGCACTCTCCCTTCTTGGCACGGCGTGGACGCGTCCCTCCATCCCTTCGATTTCCCTCCCCTTTATGAGAGTGGATGACCAGGGCTGGTGCTACGGACGAAGTCCCTTGCTCTGCCCCCGTGGATTCACTCCACCAGTTGCTGGCCACTTGCACTGCCTTTTCGCTCGTCGAGTCGCGTTGCTGAAGAGAAGGTGGGTTGTGTGCAATGCAGAGCTTCTCCCAAGCCTTCGATGCCCATGTGGATCATTGGATTTTCATGCGCTGTGCCGGACACAATACCAATTCCATCAGAGCAAGCGCCTCACTGTTGTGCTTGCTTTACGCCTCCACCTCCTCTGAGAACTTGGCTACGAAGAGAATGAGACCAACGGTGCTTCGTTTCGTTAAGCGTGGAGCACGAGAGGTCCAAAACCCTCATGCGAAGTTAGAGAAAAAAAAACGTACAAGTACTCTAGTAACAATTCTTCCCCTTGTTACGGGTGAGACTCGATAGTCGAGTCTCACCCATCGGCGGCGAGCGAAGCTCGCCGCCGCTCGACGAGGTGCGAGGGCGAAATCGCCCTGTGTGCCCAGAAAAGGTGTGTTCGTACCTTCGAAGTCACAAACTATGTCAGAGAGTAGGAAACCTAAACTAGACCTACAAACATGCAAGTTGGGGTCTAATCTAGGTCGCGAATCACAGCGAGCACAGTATGCCACATAAATCACAAGGACACAAATAGGTTTGCTAGGGGGCAGGCAAGGGTCGGCGGCCGGCGGAGCGCGTGAGACAAGGGAGCAACGCCGCCACGTGACAGGCTTGGCGAGCACGTGTCTCCGCTATCAGCGTGGATCACCACCGACCGCCGATTCCTCATGCNAAAAGGTGCGTTCGCACCTTCGAAGTCACAAACTATGTCAGAGAGTAGGAAACCTAAACTAGACCTACAAACATGCAAGTTGGGGTCTAATCTAGGTCGCGAATCACAGCGAGCACAGTATGCCACATAAATCACAAGGACACAAATAGGTTTGCTAGCGGGGGCAGGCAAGGGTCGACGGCCGGCGGAGCGCGTGAGACAAGGGAGCAACGCCGCCACGTGACAGGCTTGGCGAGCACGTGTCTCCGCTATCAGCGTGGATCACCACCGACCGCCGATTCCTCATGCACTGCACACCCGAGGGCACATACGCACGAATATATATACAGAGGGTTATCACGCCCCCTTGGCCGAGGGTGTTGCAGGCATGCAACCAAGCAGATGGAGTTGAGACATAAGGGAGGATGTTGGAAGTGCCTTAGTGAGAAAGTCAGCGAGTTGCTCACTTCCAGGCACTGCGCACACTTGGACAATGTCTGCTTCCACTGCTTCTCGGACAAAGTGATGTTCAACGCCTATGTGCTTAGTGTGTGGGTGCAGTACACCGTCATTTGCCGTGATGCGACGTGCAGCAGAGCTATCACTGTGCAGTGGTACGGCCCCCACAACCATGCCCAGCTCCCCCAACAGACGTTGCAGCCAGGTTGCTTCACATGCGGCTTCTCCCAATGCCATGTACTCTGCTTCAGCCACACTACGTGCAACACATGACTGCTTTGCACTGCGCCATGACACAATGGTGCCCCACAAACGGAAGACATACCCCCCCCGACTCCGTGCATTTCGGTCTCGTGCATAGTCACTGTCACAGTACCCATCGAGCAAGGGACCAGTACCAGGGGAGAAGACGAGGCCCATGGATGCAGTATCAAACACATAACGCAGAAGTTTCAGCAAAGCCTTTTGATGTGCACTGCGGGGTTGCTGGCTGAACTGGGCGAGAGTGTTCACTGCAAAGGCAATATCCGGTCGGGTGGTGGAGGAAAGGTAGGTGAGACTACCAGTGATCTGCCTGTACAGTGTGGGATCTGTGTCCGGTCCGTAGTCTGTGGTGCAAGAGTCAAGAAGGTGTCCATAGACGTCTGGGCTCATCGGTGAATGCTGTGTGGGGAGATGTTGAACAAGGTGAGAGAATCGGTCTGTTAAGTGTGCTATGAACCGTCCCTGGTGTAATGTCAAGGTGCGTGCAGCTCTGTTGCGCGTGATAGTCATGCCCAGGAAATTGTGTGCCTCTCCCAGGTCAGTCATGCGGTAGTGTGCAGTAAGCAGGGCTTTTGTGTCTTGAACAAGAGTGAGAGAGGGCGAAAGAATCAGTAGGTCATCTACATAGACAAGAAGGACAACTGGAGTGCCGCGAACACTGCGAATGAACAGGGAGGGATCAGACAAACTTTGTAGAAATCCTCCAAGTTCTAGTGTTCGGCTGATTTCTTTGTTCCAACACCGTGGTGCCTGTTTCAGTCCGTACAGTGCTTTCAGCAGAAGCCAAACTCTGNGTCAATGGCTTTGCGTCCGGGGGGAAGAGGCACCAGTTGATAAACTTCATGCTCAAGGAGAGCGTTCAGCTCATCGATCATGGCCTTTTCCCACTCTGTTGCATCAAGGCGCCCCCTTGCCTCTTCGACGGTGAGAGGCTCTGGGTGGACAGTCACAAGCTGTGTGGGACCAGCTGTATGGTAAAACTGTCTGTAATTCACCCTGGCTACGTTCCGCTGTGAGCGACGGACTGGATCAGACTGGACAGGTCTGTTTTGTACTGGGGTCAGACCAGGTGGCGACCCTGCGGAGTCTGCACTGGTGCTTGCAAGGTCAGCCAGTGTAAGCAAGTCAGTAGGGACCGGTGTGTCTTGTGCTATGACCTTGTGCTTGTCAGGAATCTGTCCTGGCGGTGACCCTAGGAGGAGTGGGAGCACCCTCAAGGATGCCTGGCCTTCTACGAAGCACGCTGATGCTAGTTCAGTAGCCAATGCAAACCAAGGTGGAAGAGTGTGGAGTCCAAGGATCACAGTCCAGAATGGGCAGAAATGAGTCGCAAGCAGTTCCACTCAATCGAAGTGGGAATTGTTGTTTTTCACAGTGAGATTAATCAGATTCTTATAGCCTGTGATCTGAGCTTTCCAACGCATCCAAGAACGCCCAAAACGGAGCAGTATAGCCCCTGCTACGCCCATCCAAGCAACCCTTGGTGGAGCCGCCTTTGGCTGCCGCCGACGTGAGTCGTCTCCGACACAAGCCGACGACGGCTCGAAGCGCCTTTCTTTGATTGACAAGTCAAAGGGCGGCTCGCCCCGGTCCAGGGGACCTCCCTGGTTGCTTCCTCTAGGGCCTTGGGGTCTATGGAGCCAGTTGGAGCTGAAACCGGACCACCGGCGGTGGAGTATCCCGTCACCCCGGACGGATACCCAGGTTCCACCCGCCGACCACCCGACCTTTGGGCGGGGCTATCTTTCTGAATACTCACTCAAATCGAGCGATTCAAAGCTCGATCCTGCATGGAAAATTCCAAGGAATCCAAATCTACAGTCAGATCAGATGTTCGACCAATATCCAATGGCCGAACCAGGGAAACGATCCACGGCAGCCATGGCAAGGGGCACAATTGTCTAACAATCTCCCCCTGCACCGCAGTCATGATGCCCTATCCTTGAACATCTGCCATGCTCCGCTGCCCGGCCAAGCTTCTACTTTGAGCAGCTCCCCTCAGCTGCCCTGCACCAATCACAACACATAGTGGCGGACGCCTCGCTCCCCACTGTCGTCACTTGCGCCCCCGTGCGGGACCCGGCAGCGCCCCCGTGGCATGCCCTGTGACCTCTCCTGTGTTGGTGTTGCTGCTTGCCGCGACAGTTGGTCGCCTCCCGAAGACGACCTGGGAGCCCTTGCCTCCTTGCAAGTCTGCTCCCCCTCACATAGGAGACCCGCACTTCTTGCGGCATCCTCCCCCGTCAGCGGCGACCTCAGATCTTCATTTGCGTCCCCCATCGCCTCCACTTGTGCTTTTGGTGCCTTTGATTTATCAACACCTTCAGCACCTTACGAGCTTGGCCCAGCGTGTTGTGCATCTCCCCCGCCTTCTTGCAGTGCCTCCATGCTGCTGCTCTTGGCCCTTGTCGGCACCACCTCTGTGGGTGCCACATTGTCCAAGCTGCTGCCGCCTGTGCCGCCGGCCACTGGCTTGCACTTTATTGCAACCAGTCTTGCGGGATCCATGATGCTGCAGCTGCGACTGCTCCTCTAGCTGCCGCCTACGCTGCTGGCACTGCCTCGCCGCACGTCCCCGACGCGCATGCCTCCCCCTTATGGAGAGGTCTTCTGGTGCCGGTCCCTTGGTCTCAGCTCCCTCGTCGCACTCCTCATGCACTGGCGCTCCCTCTTTTGGAAAAAGTAGAGAAGTGGAGATCCCACTCCCTTCTACCACACTGTGCATGTTGCATGGTTCATCCGACTGTTTTGCAGATTCTAGAGATGATGACACACCTGCCGCATCCTCTGTTGCATTCCCCTTGAGTGCTTGTCCTACTCCTTGAGGACTTGGAGCTGACGACACCTTGACCGCACCCTGCGACCTGGTCCTCCGCTCAGCCACCATCGCCCCAGCATGGGACTTGGCAGCACCCTCTTGGCCTGCCTTGTAGCCGCGGTCTACCACCGATGTCGCTTGGAGCGCGTTTTGCTCGTGAGGAGAGCTCTGCCGCTTGCCATTGCTCTCCCCCTGTTGCGCAGATCTCCGGACCACCTCCGCCCAATTTTGTTGCGGTGCACCCACTGCCCGGCCTCCTGCCGCGTGGTGCTCTTGGTCCCGGTCTGCTGCTGCAATGAGCCCCTTAGGCTCAACATGAGGAACAACCCTTATGGCGTCCTCCCTCTGCTGCATGGTCCTCCGTGCCACAACCAACGCCTCCTCTTGAGACTTGGCGACTCCTTTTGTAGCCGCCTCGTGTTCACGGTTCACGACCTTTGCAGCCCGGAGCCTTTTATCCTCCGGTTGAGAGCGCGGCGTCATGCCACCACTCTCCTCCTCCTCGGGTCCTGAAGCGGAGCTTTGTGCATGCGATGGGCCAGCACCCGGTCTTGGCACTTGAGCTATCGGGTTTTGATCATCGTTTCGGTGCAGCAGCCCCCCCTTAGCCGAGGCACGGAGCCCCTCGGACTCCTCTTGAGGACGTACCTTCATGTCGCCCTCCTTTTGCTGCATGGTCCTCCGAGCCGCCACCATCGCTCCCCCATGGAACTCGGCAGCACCCTTATGGCCTGCCTTGTGGCGTCGGTTCACCTCTCCTGCAGCATTGGGCCCTTTATGCCCATTAGGAGAGCCAGGCCGTTTGCCATTNGGTCTGCTTCCTGGACACCCTCTTTTGCCTCCCTGTGAGGCTTTGCACCCATCACACGGCTGCCCGTTGTACGGCGTGCGCTGTGGTCCAGGTCTACCGGTCCAGCCCGGACGGTCTCCTTTACACCGTCCACCGCGTCCTCAGGTCTCCCCTTCTTGGACGCAGTTGCAACCGCTTCCTTCCTCCGATGGCTGCCCACGCCGGACTCACGGTTACCCCTTATGAGAACATCGGCACGTACCAGGTACACACCTCCTTTGTGCGCACCACGTGCCACGACACGCCCGCTGCGCTCCTCCTTTATGAGGCAGCCCTTCCTCGTCAAGGTCACTTCGAGTCCCTCCTTGATGAGGCGACTCACGGACAGCACCCCTGTCACCAAGTCAGGCACTTGGAGCTTATTCTCCTTGGTGCCCCTCTTCTTGGCCGACTCCTCCACCCTGATTTTGCCTCCTCGGAGCACATCACCTCCATTGTGATGAACGGCGGCTGCCCCAATTCGGTGCTCCACCTTCAGCTCCCTCTTGGAGGTTGTGGAGGATGCACGCCCACGGCATGCCACGTGGTCCCCGACCACATCAGCCCTCGCAGCGTGGAGCTGATCATTGCTGCACGGCGTGTCGACGACTGCTGCGGCCTGCCGCCCTCTCCCGACGCGCTTGTCGGAGTCCACGGCTTCCGCTGTGCAAGTCGCTTTCCAGTGGCCCCTCTGGCCACAGTTGTAGCAGGCCCCCTTTTGGGACCTGTTGGAGCCTCCTTGCTCCAAACACGCCTGCCGCTTGCCTGCCTCAGGTTCCGCCATCTCAGCCCCCTTCATGGAGCGTATGGAGTTGGCGACTGCCACGTTGGTCTGGTGCCCTTCTGCCACCTCTGTGGCCAGATCCGCAACTCCCATTGTGCAATCCTGTCTCCAATGGCCCTCCTGGCCACAGCGATGGCACTCACCCTTCTTGGCACGGCGTGGACGTGTCCCTTCCTCCCTGCATGCTCCCTCTCCTCCGTGAGAGCGGACGACCAGGGTTGGTGCTACGGACGACGCCCCTTGCTCTGTCCCGGTAGATTCAGTCCACCGGTGGTCGGCCACTTGCGCCGCCTCTTCGCTCGCCGAGTCACGTTGCTGAAGAGTAGGCGGTTCGTGTGCGATGCAGAGCTTCTCCCAAGCCTTCGATGCCCATGTGCATCCTTGGATTTGCTCACGCTATGCTGGACACAATGCGGACGCGATCAGAGCAAGCGCCTCTTTTGTTGCGCTTCTCATACGTCTCCACCTCCGCGGCCGTCGCGGACGCCGCAGGAGACTTCTCTCCACCGTTGACTAGCACAAGCAGTCCCTTGAAGCGCAGGAAGATTTCAACCTGCCACTTCCACAAGGGAAAGTCCCTCCCATCAAACTTAAGGGGGAAGTCACAACTGCTCTCTTGTTCGGTCGTGGTTGCCATTGCTTGTAGCGGTAGCGTGCACAGAGAAGACGAGGGTCCTCCTCGGGTACGTGGGCCCATAACCCTTTGTCAGGAATCTGTCCTGGCGGTGACCCTAGGAGGAGTGGGAGCATCCTCAAGGATGCCTGGCCTTCTACGAAGCACGCTGATGCTAGTTCAGTAGCCAATGCAAACCAAGGTGGAAGAGTGTGGAGTCCAAGGATCACAGTCCAGAATGGGTAGAAATGAGTCGCAAGCAGTTGCACTCAATCGAAGTTAGAATTGTTGTTTTTCACAGTGAGATTAATCAGATTCTTATAGCCTGTGATCTGAGCTTTCCAACGCATCCAAGAACGCCCAAAACGGAGCAGTATAGCCCCTGCTACGCCCATCCAAGCAACCCTTGGTGGAGCCGCCTTTGGCTGCCGCCGACGTGAGTCATCTCCGACACGAGCCGACGACGGCTCGAAGCGCCTTTCTTTGATTGACAAGTCAAAGGGAGGCTCGCCCTGGTCCAGGGGACCTCCTTGGTTGCTTCCTCTAGGGCCTTGGGGTCTATGGAGCCAGTTGGAGCTGAAACCGGACCACCGGCGGTGGAGTATCCCGTCACCCCGGACGGATACCCAGGTTCCACCCGCCGACCACCCGACCTTCGGGCGGGGCTATCTTTCTGAATACTCACTCAAATCGAGCGATTCAAAGCTCGATCCTGCATGGAAAATTCCAAGGAATCCAAATCTACAGTCAGATCAGATGTTCGACCAATCTCCAATGGCCGAACCAGGGAAACGATCCACGGCAGCCATGGCAAGGGGCACAATTGTCTAACAGTGCTCTCTCGACGGTGGTGTAACCTTAGGTTGTGTGGTGGGGACAAAGATGGGGACACTCACGTACTCAGGGTATCGTTCAGGAACAGTGCGCACAGGTGCATGCTTGAGTCCCCTGAACGCCTTGTATGGCATGTGTTCTAGGAAGGACGCATCACGACTCTCGACAAACGTATGCTGCATGGGATCCCAAAACCTCCATGCCTTCGAGGCATGAGAGACTCCGACAAAGACACACCATCTACCTCGTGGACTCAGTTTATGGCTGCGTTGTGGGTCAGCAAACCACACACACGCCATAGTGCCCCACACTCGTGCAGGGCGTAAATCTGCCTTCTTCTTGAACCATCTCTCCCAGGGAGTGACGGTCCTGGGCAGAGGCCCTTGGGGTATTCTGTTCCACACCCAAGTAATGTACTTGACAGCTTCCTCCCAGAATCCAAAGGTCAGGCCAGACTCTGCCAGCAGGGTACGCAACGCATCGCCTNCATGATTGCCCGTTGTGCATCTGCTTTGGTTTTGAGCAGGAACGCCCAGCGGAAGCGGCTGTAGTCATCTGTCAGTGTGAGAACGTACAGTGACGCGTACTGGACTGAGGGGATCGGCATGGGTCCAGTTAAGTCAGCATGCACCAGTTCAAGGGGTACCTCGCTGACATGTTGTGACAAAGGAAAACTCTGTCGGTGTGCCTTGCCTTCTTGACAGTTCAGACAGACAGATGCCTTGAGGCCGTGAGGACAGTCGTCTGGGCTCAGTCCATGTGCAGGTTGGTGTTTCAGTAGTTCTGTAACCAGTTCTGTGTTGATGTGGGCCATTCTTCTGTGGATGAGCTCAATGTGCTTTGGGTCTGTTTTGGTCATGATGTGGGTCTGTGGACGGTTGGAGGGCAATGCAGGGAACAGGGTCAGGCGGTACAACATGTCAGTATGCAAGGGTCCATCAGCCAACAACGCACCGTGTGCATCAAAAAGCATGCATTTTTCTGCTTGTGTCAGCGTTGACATGCCCAATTTTCGATCCAACTGCCCCCCTGACAACAGGTTCACCTTCAGCCGAGGAACATACAAAAACCCAGTCAGCCACATAACCCCTCCCGGTGCTTGCAGTGCAACAGTCCCAATGCCCTCAACCCTCAACACCTCCCCTGAGCCCGTCCGCACTCCTTCCACATCATGAGTGGCATACAGAGACACAAACAACTGACGATGAGGTGACATGTGATGTGACGCTGCTGTATCAAACAACCACTCATGCATGGGCAAGACGTGTGATGTAGTGATGTGCGTGTGCCCAAGGCGCGGACCTGGCTGAGGAGCAGCAGTAGTCTCTGGAGGAAAAGTGATGGGCACAGCTTCCTGCATGTCGGAAGTGTGTGGGGTCGCCATGTCGTCGTACACGCGCTGGGCCCACCCTGGGACAGACACCGGAGCCGTAGCGAACGATGGCACTGGCAGCCCATAAGGCCCAGGCTGTGGCGTCATCTGCTGCAGATACTGCGGGTGAAGCTGATGATGAGGCGTCAGTCCATAGGTGGCTGCTGCTACAGGTTGGTAGGGGTGCTCCCCAGGTGGCCCATATCCACCGTAGTACTGCACTGGAGAGAACTGCTGCAGTGGCTGATGCTGTTGCTGTACCTGTCTCTGCTGCTGTTGTGCCTGCTGCTGCTGTGCCTGCTGCTGCTGTTGTTTCTCCATCATCTGCCTCTGGAGGGAAGGGCACCGGCACCAAAAGTGCCCAGTCTGATTGCAGTAGCTGCACCTCTGGTTACCGTGGCCGCGACCACGGCCGCGACCACCGCCACCAGACCAGCCACGACCCCCACAGGAGGATCCTCCAGGGGAGATGAATGATGTCTGATTCGCTGCAGCAGCAGTGGAAGAGGAGCCCTGGTGTGCATATGCTGTCGGTGGCGCCGCTGTCATGTCGCGAGCCTCACCCTTCAGTATGTCTTCGTAGTTGCGCAGCTCCTCGAAAACGGAGGCGAGGTCGATGAGCTCGATCTCAGCGACTGGGTGACGACGCAGCAAGTCACGCCGGAACTCCTTGTACTGCTCGCCGAGGTGGAGCAGCACTACGTCCAGCCACTCAAGGACGGAGCACGAGGCACCGAGACCCAAGAGTCGTCGGCGAATGTCCATGGCCTCATCCCAGAACTCAGCAACAGGCGCGCCTGGTTTAGGGTAGAGATTGCGCAGGCGATCTCTCAGCGTCACGACGAGAGTCATGCCCTGTTCTTCTTGGCGCGTGGACAGGTGGCGCCAGGCATCATGCGGTCGTGCTGCTGCACTTCGTGGGTCGGAGGGATCCTCACCTCNGGAGCACGAGGCACCTAGACCCAAGAGTCGTCGGCGAATGTCCATGGCCTCATCCCAGAACTCAGCAACAGGCGCGCCTGGTTTAGGGTAGAGATTGCGCAGGCGATCTCTCAGCGTCACGACGAGAGTCATGCCCTGTTCTTCTTGGCGCGTGGACAAGTGGCGCCAGGCATCATGCGGTCGTGCTGCACCACTTCGTGGGTCGGAGGGATCCTCACCTCGCCCGCCAAAGCGAAAGTGGCGCAGAGCGTAGGCTTGTGGGTCTGGCAGTGCGCGGGTTAGTGCATTGAATGCGCGCAGTAGCATGAGGTCGGTTGCAGCATCTGGGGGAGGACGAATGTAAAGTTCCTCCAACCCATGTTCTGCCGCCCAGGACAAGAAGATGTCCCTCCATGCCAGATAATCCCTCGTCCCAAGCTGCGGGGGAGACAGTTCCTTTTGGCCTAGTCCAAGCTGCGCCATTGCGGCAGCAGTGAGGGTGACATTAGGAGCGTTGCCACCACTACCGTCACCTCCATTTGTCCCATCTACCTCGCTCATGGTGCTTGGGGAGTGGGTTTGGTGGGCTACCTAGCTCTGGATGGTGCTGAAAGGGACCAAGAAAATTTCGGCAGCAATTCGCCGGGCCCACTTTGGGCCCAGTTTTATGCCGAGAGCCCGAAGCTCTATAGGGAAGCCACAAGAAACGTCCTGGAGTCCTGCAAGTGCAATCCCGCCCCCCCAAACCCTTTGCCCACCCTTAGAGTTGCAGTTGGGCACCTTGGGGAGGGCCTTAATGGGGCGTGGGAGCTTCTTTCGGTGGCGGCTCTTCGTCCCAAGCATCTCTCACATGCGCGAAGCCCTGCTAGGGCTTGCGCGCCTCCTTCAGGGCTGATTCGAAGCCCTGGAGCAGCTTCGACGCCCTGCCCTAGCCCGCTTACCCTCGCCGACGTGGCGTCCAAGTGGCGGCCGCCCCTTTCTTCGGCTCCTACGGTCGGCTCTGACCCTTCTCAGGCCCAGAGAAGAGCTCTGATACCATGAGAACTTTGCTACGAAGAGAATGAGACCAACGGCGCTTCATTTCGTTAAGCGTGGAGCACGAGAGGTCCAAAACCCTAATGCGAAGTTAGAGAAAAAAAACGTACAAGTACTCTAGTAACAAGTCTTCCCCTTGTTACGGGTGAGACTCGATAGTCGAGTCTCACCCATCGGCGGCGAGCGAAGCTCGCCGCCGCTCGACGAGGTGCGAGGGCAAAATCGCCCTGTGTGCCCAGAAAAGGTGTGTTCGCATCTTCGAAGTCACAAACTATGTCAGAGAGTAGGAAACCTAAACTAGACCTACAAACATGCAAGTTAGGGTCTAATCTAGGTCGCGAATCACAGCCAGCACAGTATGCCACATAAATCACAAGGACACAAATAGGTTTGCTAGGGGGCAGGCAAGGGTCGGCGGCCGGCGGAGCGCGTGAGACAAGGGAGCAACGCCGCCACGTGACAGGCTTGGCGAGCACGTGTCTCCGCTATCAGCGTGGATCACCACCGACCGCCGATTCCTCATGCACTGCACACCCGAGGGCACATACGCACGAATATATATACAGAGGGTTATCATCCTCGGCCGTAGCGGACGCCGCAGGAGCATTCTCTTCACCGTTGACCAGCTCAAGCAAACCTTTTCGTTGAGAAAGATCTCAACCTGCCACTTCCACAAGGAAAACTCCCTCCGATCAAACTTGAGAGGGATGTTACAGCTACTCTCTTGCTTGGTCGTGGTTGCCATTGTTTTTGCCGGTAGCGTGCGCACAAAGGGTGAGGGTCCTATGTGGACACATAGCTCTTTGTCAGTTATGGTGTCCTCCTAGGGCTGTGGCCCTAGGAGGTTTGCAAGAACCCTCAAGGATGCCTGGCCTTCTGTTAAGCACACTGATGCTCGTTTGGTATTCAATGCACACCAAGGTGGAAGAGTGTGAAGTCCAAAGATCACAGCCTAGAATTGGCAGAAGTGAGTCTCAAGCAGTTTCACTCAATCGAAAAGGAAATTGTTTATTGTTAATATTGAGACTAAACCAGAACATTATAGCCTGTAATAAGAGTTTTCCAACACATCCAAGCACTCCCAAAACAGATCAGTAAAGCCCCTGATATGGTCATCAAAAACACCCATGGTAGAGCCATCCACCATGCCCACGTACGGAGGTGATGGTAGGAACTTTAGTGACAACCTGTGGAAGCGCCCTTCCTGGCCCTCAAACTTGGAGGGAGGCTCACCCTGGTCCAGGAGACCTCCCACGTCCCTTCCTTTGTAGCCCTCGTGCCTTGCAGCCCATTGGAGCCGAACTCGAACCATCTGTGGTGGATTTATCTCGCAATCCATGGCGGATACCAGATTCCACCCACCAAAGGATTTTATTCATGAAAAAAACCTAGCTGTGATTTCCAGGTGCAAGAAATTTTATCGAGAAGAACTGGATGTCATTCATATTGACAAGAAAAGTCTTTGGATCAGAAATCAATGGGCATATGCTGGTCACCAAAATTAATACCTGTAAAATTATATTCTAAATGGTAGCCTGTGTCTAGAAATAAGTGAAAACCTGAGCAGGGGTTCCCTTGAGAACAAAGAGGCTAAGTTGCAGCGGTAGTCTGCCATCAAACTCATGGCCACATTCAAACAGCAGTAGGTGAAGTCTCAAAACCATTTGTTGTTCCATAAATCTGTGCAAGGCATCTGCCCCTGCCTCGAAAGTTTCTTCATTCCAGATATATGACATGTAATGCAGTGGTGCCAGTACGAAAATATAAATGGAAGAAAAAATATAACTTCTAGAATTTGTATTTGTAGAAGAACTTGAAATAAGGGAGAAAAAATCCAAATTATTATCTGGGTTTTCAGGAAGCTGAACATGTGCCCCATGTGCAATATTCATGAAATAGGTGGTCTTGCAAGGATGTCCTCATATTATGCCAATGGAAAAAAGAAAAAGAAACGTGAGGATACAAGGAAAAAACTTCTTCTACGGAATGGTTCCTTCATAGAAGAAGAAAACTATGCATTCATTGGCAGTCATCTATATTGAATTTCTGGAGCAAAACAACCCATCCCCATAGTGTTGGGTGAAAATAGAACATCCCTTCAACTGTCTCCACTACCACTCGGCAAGTAAAAAGGGAAAACATTGCATGTTGTTGCAGCATTTGATTGGGTGATGACATGAGGATTTTTTCTCTACAAACATAAAAAATCCTTCAATGCAGGGGTTTGTGATACTTATGGAAGAGGTTTGCTCAAATTTTGAAGGGGCCACGGGACCCAGTAGGTGTCCATGCAGAGATCTAACCCCAAAATCCTGAATGTGATTTGAATATAGTTGGCGAATAAAAAAAGGGGGGTGGCGTGTCAGAAAAAAGAAAGATAATGAAGGTGCTTTTGTGTGGGCTTCGCACAAGAAAAACATAAGAACCCACACCACAGAAAGGAAGAAAGGAGGTCATTGATTGAACTTCATTCATCGCAAGAGAGCAATGATTCCATGATTTTTTTCCCTTGTTGGAGAAGCAGATCTCAATTGAGGATGGAAACAAATGTGGCGGTTTTTGGTTTTCTGTTTCTGGCGGATGAGGGTCACAATTTCTGCTTACGTACCTTCTGAATATATTCCTTAGCCTGTTTTCATGTGGAGGATGAATAAGCTCACCACATGCACTAGCCTCACGCACCAGGCCCCTACAAAGGAGAGATGGTCACCAGCAACATAAGACAATTTGGACCAAATTGGACTACCTTCAAGACCATTCCACTTTCAGATTCAATGAAATTTTGAAGAAAATTATGCTTAGTGCGCCACTACTGTGTTGTCATTATCCACAGGAACCATCACCAAAATTTGAGCTTCTTTCCAGGATGAAACATTACAACAGATTAAGGGGGAAATCCATAGTATCATACAATTCATAAAGATTGTATAAATTATTGCATTTTACTCCCTCAAGAAGGAAAAAATGAGATTAAAAATGCAGTGTGTAAAAACATGTTGATGACCCGAACCTTGATCCACCTGCAAAGAGTGGTAGAAGTGTCACCACAACAGCTAGTCCCCCTCCTTTCACCTCTTTTGCAATTTACAGGCTTAGTAAGATCAACCATACCCGTAGCACAAAAATGATGGAATTAACCACAATAGAATCAAAACAAGATGTTGAGAGCATAAAGTTGTACCAGAATTACATTCAACGTCAATAACCCCAAATCCATACACAGTTAAAACTGTGCATGACGTATGCACACATGGGGGACATTCCCAAGACATTTCATGGAAAATATAGAACAATGACATTATGGTTTCTCTTCAAACAGAACAGAGACCAAGACATGGGCAGTGGGTTCATGGAAGTTGAAAGTACATCATAGGAGTCATAGTTCAATTCATATCAAGAATAAAGCCAGTTTTTCTAAATTCATTATCTAAATTTACAATAGGCCCTATTATTTTCTTAAATATTAAAGGGGATAATTAGTATATATTTGTGAGTGATCTTAAAACAAAATAACTATTTAAGAGCTACCACAGATGGTTTTTTAAAATTCAGATAGCATAGCCACATTCAAGCTGCATCTAGAGCGATGTTTTGACTGTTGCTCGAGTGGCAGCTTCAATGTTTAGCAAAGGGAAGCTTGATTTTTGTTAAGCTGAATTAAATAAATGAATGATATTGAAACAAAGGGTTTTGTTTGAAATTCTGGCAGAGTTCAAATGGATGCTGAGCTGACCATTATATTGTGAGATCCATTGAATGAACGCATTTTATGCCTACATTAGATCAAATGGCTACCAATAAGCTTCAGACACATACTGAAACCATTGTCATGTTTGTATTTTTCTCACCTCATACATGATATTAAATTGCATCTTAATTATCCATTAAATTGTTTTGATTGATATAATTGATCTGGCATCAACTTCACCGGGACATATGCACACGTGTGAAATAGTTTTGCATATCCCATATGTGATGATGTACACTGCTCATCGTAAATCACCTTGAAAATTATGTAAGAGATATTTGTGATGGTGTTGGAAAGAAGAGTTATGGTTAATCACCCCAAATTCACACACTTGACGATCAGGGTATCAAAAAGTGTATTTTTGCATGCAAACATTTCTCACAAAAGATCCACATGAATTCATATCAGCAAAGCCCAGATATACATTCCTTGTATAGAATGAAAACTGTAATGGGCTCTATGTGATCTTTAGAAGTTTCTGTGAACAGTCCATGTTCACTATTTTGTTCACTTCCCAACACACTTCTTGATACACAGTTTCACGGGTGAGGCGATTGGTCATGTATGGGAAAGAATGCAGGGGAATTTCTCTCCCCCTTCCCCCCCCCCCTCCCCCAAAGTCAAAGTACGGAGACTTTGTGTCAGAAATTCTATAAGTTGAAAAAATTCATACAAAAATGCATGAACCCAAGAGAAACAGTGAAATTTGAGACCACGATGAATTCTACAATTGTGTATAGTTTTCAGTATTCATCCAGTACACAAACCCAATACATTTGGGGGTTTTTTGGGGGGAGGGAGGGGGTGTAGAAATATCGGGTGCTGTTCAAATGTGTACGTTTTTTTCATTCATCTTATCATTCAAAACATCAATATTCCAATAAAATTTTCAGATAAATTTTCAATGATTAGATGGGCGGTGGAGAGGCAGATTGGATTCAGAATGTTTTAACCCCCCCCCCCACACCCCTCCCCCCCTCCCTGTGGAAAGGGGAAAATGTTTAGAAACAATGTATTCGACACTGTACGATGTAGGAGTGAGGAAAGAGACATTAATATATTTAAACGAGAGAGGCATCTGGGGAGAAGGAATATGTTTCAAATTTAATTTTTGTACAATCTTAATGCTTCTGCCACACACCACAAGACATTCTCCACATACACTTTGTGAGGGGTGGGGGGATGGAGGAATATCGTGAAGTTTGAGTGCTTAATTGTGCATGTTCACTTGTGTAAATTTTGTAATGACTGCCCTATGCCAGCATAGACACATTCCAAAGATACATTATTGGCCTGGGGGAGTGGGGGGGTGGGGGAGAGGGGGGATGGTTTGCACGCCGAAATTTTGCTGAGATTGCAAATAAAAACTGGAAGCTAACCCCAAATTGTGTGCTCCTTTGATGATGGATTTTGTTTATACGATTAATGGAATATATAAAAAGATCATGGAAGTGTGTTTTTCTTTCCTAACCAACCTAGAACTTTCTCACATACAGTACATATTGTCATATTGTAACATGCCAGATTTTCAAAAGTTCTTTTGATAAAAGTTCAAGACCACGTACATTTATATTACAGAAAGCATATCTATGATCTCATTCACCTTAACTTCATAAATAATTCACATCTAACTATGTGTGCTTATTTGCACTTGATGCAGATAATTAAAAAAAAAGAACTAATCAAATTGGAAAAAGAGGGTTGACCGCCAAAAAATGTTATCGCCTTGCGCACAAGGAGCACCCCCTAAGAGGCCTCCTTGTTTTTTATGGCACAGCCATGATGAAGACGTAGGAGACATCTTCCTTCACTTGTAAACAAGAGGCCCCTCATCATAATAGGCTTAAGGTGTGGTAGAGGGCGCAAAGCTTGATGACCCTCCTAGCTGCTCCAGTCTTTTTGACACAAATCATTTGTAGTCTTTCAAGTTTCTCGTTTGATCGATCAGTCACGTCTAATTTCTTCAGGATGTAATACTTTCCTACTCTAAGGGATCCAAAATTGTTATTGGGGATGTTTACCAGGCTGTGATCCAAATGATTTCGGAGAAAAAAACTGTCCAAAAAAATCGGCAATTGCATCTATGCGAGGGAATATATAATACTACTTGTAGCACTGGTCTACTTGCTAGTCTGCAATGTGAGGAATCTTATGATCAAGTCACGGGTGGTGTGTGTATGGGTGTGTAGGTGTGGGTGTGGGTGTGTGTGTGTGTGTGTGTGTGTGTGTGTGT
>SZWC01004815.1:4619-17875 GCA_023375785.1 Penium margaritaceum | reverse complement strand
GGGGGGGGGGGGGGGGGGGGGGGGGGGGGTTGGAGCTTGCGCTTTTGGAGGGCCGGGCTGTCGCTGGCTCGGGAAGGAGGCTCTGGAGTTTGGACAAGACAGGTGGGTCGAGACCGTACGCGATGGCTGTGACGGGCGAGTCGGACGGTCGGTGGCTTACCGTACGCAAGCATAGGTGTGGTGTAGTCCACGGGACGGCGGAGGCTACGCTTTTGTGTGGACCGCCATCCCTTCCCCACTGGCGCTGTCGGAAAAGCAGTGGACGGCAAGGGCGGCCGGAGTATGGTTGAGAAGCGGCCATTGCCACATCGGGGGGGGCGCGGGGTGGTGGTGCGTACTGCGCAGTCGTCAGGAGACGCCCCGACTATCGTCCCCGCCTCGCCCATTGCCCCATCGCCCCATCGCCCCATCGCCCCATCGCACCCTCATCGCCCCATCGCACCCTCATCGCCCCATCGCACCCTCATCGCCCCGTCGCCACATGGTCGCAAGAGTGCAGCCATGACGGTAACGACGGCATGTATGGGTTCGCGTGAAGGCACGATCACCGTACCTCCGTCGGCGAGGCACGAGCAAACTGGAGGCAGCATGCGACATCGCGACCTCAGAGGACCGCGCATCGCAGTCAGGCACATCACCCGAATGCTTCGGAAAGACGTCAGTGGCATAGGAGAAAACCTCATTTTGGTAACAGAACACCTCATTTCCTAGTTTATGAGATTGTCCAGACCTACTATCATCATTATAGGCATTGGGGATTCAACCGCATACCAACATAAATCTTATTAGACCGCCATGTCAATCGGCTATAGAAACCCCAATCTTCAACACTTCAATCTCGAAGGACCCCATCATAACTGGTCTGATAAGATTAACAATATATCAAGCAAACAGTGCATGCATGTAGTGTTTTGATGTTGATGTCATCATTACCGTTGCATCATAACACACCCCTAGTTTCAGCGGTTTGTCACTGTTTCATGGGGTATTTGTGTAGGTTTTCCATGCGCGCATCAAGGCTCCCCACGAGTTGAAGGAGAACCACCTTGGCCATGCTAACGCCAGGCCCAGCAAGAACCCTTGCAAACCTAGACCTTGAAACCCCGTTTGGAAATTGGGGAGGAGGTTGAAAATGTTTAAACTTTAATAAAAGGGGTCTTTTGTGTTCAAAATATAATTTAAAAAGTAATTTTTCTTAATCCCTATTGAACAATGACCATTTTCCCCTCTTTTTCTTTACATACAACCTCCATTCACAGATTAGGGGCTCTACATTTGCACACACTCCAACCATGCAATAAAATTACCCTAAACGCTAAATTAGGTTATAATTTCGAATCACAAGAGATAATGCCATGGTTTTTCTCAATTATGAATCTTATAGTGGCAACTTGTCACATGACCCCCATCGCTATGCTTGCTGTGCAACCAACGTCACTAATTGGACATGGAGATCAGTCACACAGATTGTTCTATACCTGCCATGTATAAGAGGCTTCAGTATTAACAGATAAATAAGGCAATTATGACCCTTCAATTGTGTAACTACCACAGCTAGAACCCCCTTGAGAAACATAAACGATTCCATAACCATCTTGCATCTACATACGTCATCTATACACCCAAAAAAAACTGCAAGTGTCTGTGGTGGCTACCTAGAACAATTGGCCGAGTTATTAAAATTAAACCTTTTAGTTGAACTGATTTTAACATGTATTACTTCATATTTACGTCAATGTCTTCTATTTTTCGGAAATTTTAAAAACTCATGCATCAATACATAAAATCGAAAAGAATGAAAACATCAATCAACTATAGGGGAAGTTTCAGTATTATGTACATAAGTTGAAAAAAAGGTTTTCTACCAAATTAAGATAGATGAAAACGTTCATACAAACATAATGAAAAATAACATGTGAAACCAACCCTTTTAAAAATTCAATTCAAGACTAAATATTTACAATGGTGCTTCATTCAGATAAGGAAATAAAACAAAATAATAAAAATAGCTTGAATAAAACCCTATTGGCAGACAAATAAATCATATATGTAATGACTTATTCATCACTATATGATGTAGAAATTAAATATAAAATCACATGTCACATCTGACCTTTTTGTGGGATACATATGTATGAGTATGGCAAAAGGTTCTTGAAAACACATCCAGAGCTTACTTTTACTCTAAGGGCGTGAACTGATTCATTGAAAACATGCAGTGTTTATAACGAGGATCTAAATTCTTAATTGTGAATTCACATCATTACTCGTATGGAATGGAAACATATACCTAAAATAGTTCAATAGAAATTGTTTTAAATTTAAAAAAATCAATTATTTCATTAACCTTTTTTAATGGTTGATGTAATGTTTCTTAATATGATTTCTTTTCATGTAAATAAAATCACTTTATAGTCTATTGAGATAAACTCACTAACTTTTAGACTCTTATTCCACCTGAGAAACGTTTTAAACTATTTTAAAAACTCCTAAAAAATACATATCATAATACATATTGCAAGATTATTCAGAGGCATTCATATAAATCCCACTCTTGAAAAAACAACAAAACGAATTCTGATACAAACATACTATGGAATATTCACTATTGGAGGTTTCTAGTCAACATGCACATTCTGTTTATATTATTCCCTTTTTAAAAACTCAAAGGAGTCATTTATCTTCAATTATGATATTATTTCAGGCAATTTCTTACTAGACACTATACTTTCTTGCTCATTTCAATTATTTCTTCATTTCCCAACTGATATCCGTTGTTATTTTCTGATATGCAACGTAGAATTTCAATTCTAAATTCACTAGCAGAACGAGGCTTGGTTTTCTACCATGCATCCCCATAGCCATTTCTTATGTAGTTTTGTTTTCATCCAAATTCTTCCCCTACAATCTCTCTTGTTTCAAACATTTTGCGTAGAAATCGGTGGGCCACAACTATATGCTATAACAGCTAAGTGCATGATATTTAACAGTGAAGATATAATTTTTTATGCTTAGACAGTCCATGGAAATTCTATATTGGTTTTATCTATCCTCCTTCCCTTCCATTCAAAGCGAATGCATTGTAGCAAGACAATGCACAACTGAGCACGATTCCCCTCTCAACATATGTAGGGGCTAACATTTTCATGCCATTATAAATGCATAGTAAAGATGAGAAGGTTATTTGACTTTAAATCGTGGCTAGACTCGACTATGAATTTTTTAAAACTGTTCTTTCACATTTCACACAATATCCTGATACGAAATGTTTTTCTCCATCTTTCCTTGTTCAACTTTAGAAATTTCAGTTACTTGAAAGGGGAAACACTTGCATTTATTGCATATGCTTAACACACATAAACAAAACATTAAATCGAAATCATGGAAAAGCTGCACAATTTGTTTTCACACAAATCATAGTGTGGAGAGATAACCTTATGAAACTATTCTTCACTTGGTTTGAATTCCCTCAAATGAAAATTCACCTTAAGGGAAACAATTTTCCTCCCCCATGAGCGTAACCCTCACACTCACAATATAAACATGTCATACAAAATCGTTAAATATTCAAGGAACTGATCATAACAAGGGGAATATTACAAGAATTGTAATAATCCAAGATCTCAAAATGACACATGCCACACCATCCCCGAAAATATGCATAAACGTCTATACAATCTTAGCCTTCCTTTGCACATGGGTTTTGGAATTGTGTGCACCACCATGTTTTCTTTTAAATCATTGTTGAGCGCCACATATTTTTTTTCAACATGAGTAGAGCTGAAAAAATACTTCAAACCCCTTCTACACAAAGCTCCTTTCACTCCAAAACCTATTATGGTGCTTTACAAAAGGTTTTTGCCTCACCTTTGCGTACTTGTACTCTTTTGAAGCACGTACATGAGACCCGTCATGTAATATCATGCACCAAAAATACACTACTGAAATATCTTTACTTGTTTCAAAATAAGCCAATAAATATCCTGTTTTGGGATTTCTTTATTCATCAATAGAGCACGAGGATCCACTCATGTTCACTGAAGGACTCATGTTTCATGGCAAAATAAAATACATTTTCCAATATTGGACTTGTGCATGTTTTAATCCATGTATCCAAACATAATGAAGTCTATCAAAATTTCTTTATTTCATCCCTTATGTGTAATTAAACAAACAATCATTAAGGAAACACTTAATGATGATTATACAATTTATTTCATAACACCTCATTTGTTCAATACCAATGAATCCCTATATTTGATAACTCCCTGTTTAATCAATCCCTCTTTGAATAATATTCGCATCTATTCTAAGGTCCTTTAACTAAACTTGACAAATGAACATCTTCTTTATGTTGACTGGCTTGTGATTTAAAATCCAAACGATCTATTTTTTCAAGTAACATACAAACTGTCAAAACATGTTGTTCACATCCTGATACAAAGAATAAATGGTAAATGGCCTCCTTGAGAAACCATTTCACAATTCTTGTTGTTAGCTGCAAAATCAAGCATCAGGGGAATAGTTTCAAGCCCTCAAATCCTGCTTTTATAGTAAAAGCTACCATTTCAGTTTCTCATGTGGTTAACAGACGTTTTCATCAACTTCCCATATTTTTATGACTTGAATCGTTATGAGCATCCATGAAATGGACCCTTCTTCCCAAATAGGTTCCAGGGATAATAAATTCACACCGGGTTAAAAGAGCAACGTTTAATTTCAACTATATCAATTGAAGTTGTATTGTTTACGTTATTACTGTTTTTACATCATCTAAACTTACAATATTTGAGTGGGTTAACCCTCATAAATCTTCATTAAAAATACCAAAATTTCTATCATTTAGCTACATGAATTCAATTTTACTATAGATCCATCATTATTTATCTATCTGAATCATTTTAACATGGCCAAAAAACGTAGAGTGTGGTTTTACTTTCATACTGGTACTTTCTCAGGTTTTCACTACTAGGGTGTGGTCGTTTTCGTATCAACACATGTGAATTTGGATCACATAAGAAAACCATACACACTCCCCAACCTATGGAAGCATAAACAAAGTCCCAGAAGATGGGTATGTAAGTGATTGATGGGAAGGTTTAGCCGCGTTCTTCAAATATATAGGGGTGCATTGTGAACATTTCAGTTGCTTTAGTGGTTTTGGATATTTTTATTGTTTCCTAAGACATTTTTTGCCATTTCTGAATTGAAGAGGGCTATTTTGGACATTATTGTTGATTGATGAGGTTCTTTGACATTACGGACTATTGCTTGCGTCCAGTGTATTGAAGACATAGATGAATCTCGCTAACAGGGACAAAGACAGCACAAAGGAGCTTAATGATGGCGACATCAATTAGGCTACCTTAAGGGGTGAACCAACGCTTTGATTTTGATTGTTACCTTGGCTGGCTAGATGCATCATTGCGAGCCGCTTGGCGAGCCGACAAGGACACGTTTGTTTGTCAGAACCCATCCAAAAAATCATGATTGAAATTAACTCCTTCCCATCTCTTTTAGTTGATATCAACGCCTTGTTCTATGGATGTGGCAGGGTTCCTTATGTCATCGCAAGTTCTTACATGAAATAAAACAAAGAATCAATCTCAATGCCTCGGTTTAGGATGTTCATATGAAAAATATGGTTGAAAACCAATTTGAAGGAATTTGCATCCAAATCCATGGCATTAGAGGAGTTTCGAACTATAAAAACAACCAAGATTAAGCTCAAACATCTTCATTGTTGAAGAGGAAATATGGTACCCACCAAGCGACGAGCTTTGACAAGCTCGTTACACATTTCAATCATTTCACTTCTGTCCAAAAAATTTGGAAGAACGTTCTTCGATTTCAGAGAAAAAAAGCACGGAGACCTTAAACCTTGGTGTGATTTCTTGCTCATTCTTCTAGAATACTTCCTCTAGAAAAATCACAAAAGAATAACCAATCTAGTGCAAAATGGATGAAAAGGATAACAAAAATCAAAAGCATTGCATTGGTTCACCTTCTTAAACGGATACATAGGATAAGGATATCGAAGTGGAGTCCAACAGTTCAATAGCCTTTTTCTAGTCTTTTAGAAAAAAAATTTACATTCCAAAGCTAATACATGAACTAACGTACCTATCACAAAGGATAAAATAGTAGAGGGAGTTTTCAACCACCATCCTGGTGCTAACCCATCCAGGAGGTACGATAGAAGGATATGAAACTGAATAGAAAATGCAACTTCTATACTGGCAAAAGGAAACGACGAATGGTTCACATAATCGATTGACAATAACAATTACAATGTTGTTCAACAAGAAACTCTAGGGGAAAAAGAACGTGTTATAAAAATGGATCCCAAAGGTCTTGACTGCTGAACAGGTCACGATGAATTTCTTCCTCTGAATTGGTCAATTGAGGTTACTTCTGTGAGAGTCCTGAATTGACATTCCATCACAGATCTGAGAGAATAGGACAAGGCACAAGCCTGAATCGCTTGACAAAAAAAGCTGGAACCAAGGATCAGGATCCAAATGAATGAATGGCGAAATCTGCCAATTGCATTAGAAAGCGTGAAAGTACAAAGAAATCAACTAAATACTACAGCTGCTGGCTACTACGAGAAAAGTATCAGTGCCGGTAGTCCGGTCACCCTGTTACTGCTTCTTCCAAGTCCATTCCCGTATGTCTGGAGTACAATCGCCTCAGTCAAGGGTGACCGGACAGCATAGCGTCCTCTCGCTCCGGATTGCCACTCTGGCACTTTTCTCGCCTTGCCTGCTCCTCCTCACTCTTCGGAATCTTTCCATAAAGGTGTGCAAAACCTGTCACTATACAACCAATTGCTGCAATAGTGATACATGGAAATACAGGTACACATACGGGCAGGGGAGGCATGGGACTACCCACTCTCCTGACCCCTGACAGAGCATAGAGTAGGGTTGTGTAGGGTATGATAGACGGAGGGCCACGGGAGAGAGTGGCAACCTCTCCCCTAACCCTCTTGCCTTTGGCTTATGCTGGAATGAGTTTGGACACAAACTATCTCAGTTTCATCATTCGCCCCTTTTTGGTCCAATATCATTCGTAGTTTGTGTTTGAGTTTGTGAGTCGAGATCAAAAGTAGGTGGATAGGTGTTTTAGCAGCATGTTTTTGGGGTTTGCGAGGAAGAGCTGTTGGACCGGTTCCTTTCCTCTCATCCTCACTCCATGTATCCAAATTTTATGGACCACGGTTACAGGGTACCCTTCACTGCCCCTCTTTTTCGCTCGCAGTCAGTCAAGCAGTCAAGCATTCAAAGTACAGCCCATGCCAGCGGTCAATAGGTCAATGATGCCACTGAGTGTGCTGCTTCGGTCCTTGATGGCGACAAAAGTTAACCACCACCGTCTTTCATAGGCAGGTTAATCCAAGGCGCTCACACAGTTCACCGTGCTGCTTGGAATCCAGTGACTTTGTCAGAATATCATCCTCCTGCTTTTTTGTTTTGACATAAACCATATCGACTTCTCCTTCCGCCACTGAATCCCGCAAAAAATGAAACTGCCGTTTGACATGCTTAGTCCTGTCATGCAAAACAGGATCATCTGCTAGTGCAATTGCACTTTGATTGTCGCAGTAGATGGTTGTTGGTTTGAGCTGATCAAAGCTTAACTCAGAGAGCAGCATCCTCAACCATACGACTTCTCGCGTGCACTCGCTCTGTGATATATATATTCAGCTTCAGTCAAGGAGAGTGTGACTACACTTTGCTTCTTGGAGCGCCACGAGACAGAACCTCTGTTGATTTTGAAAACATAGCTGGAGGTCCACTTGCTGTTGCTTCGGTCGCCTAAGAGGTCAGCGTCACAGAATTCAGTGAGGAGGGTTCCAGTGGTGTTGGTGTAGCGGATGGACATGGTGGTAGTACTGCGCAAATAGCGAATGCACCGTTTTGCCGCTGTGAGGTGATCCTTGGTCGGTGCCTTACATCCCTGGCTCAGGATGCCTACAGCATAAGACAGATCAGGTTGTGTCCAGACAGAAGCATACATCAAGGATCCTACCATGCTAGGATACAGCTTGGCTTGTGCTGGTGATGCCAGAGTTTCAGGTGTTGCTGGTTTCGTGAGACCATGATTTGGGACTAGCGGAGTGGAAATGGCAGCCGATTGACCAAGATCAAACTTCTCCACCATGCGTTGAATGTAGGTGGCTTGAGAGAGAAGAACTTGGGGCTGGAGCATGTCGTGGTTGACTTCAATGCCAAGATAGTAAATGAGCTGACCCATATTCGCCATTTCAAAGGTGAGAGACAACTGCCGCTTGAAGGTGGTGATCACCTGGAGAGATGGCCCAAAAATGATGAGACTGTTAACATACAGAATGACGCCAAGTGGGGTTGGGCCATGACGAAAGTAGACAGAGTGTTCGGCATGAAGGCGTTACAGGTCCTGTGACAGAAAAAAAGATGTGGATCTTCTTGTTCCACTGGCGGGGAGCCTGCTTCAAACCGTAGAGGGATTTGTTGAGCAGGCAGATGAGAAGCTCCCCCCCTTGCTCAACGAAGCCTTCGGATTGTGTCATGTACACGGTTTCCTGAAGATCACCATTGAGAAATGCCAACTTGACGTCCATCGGATGAAGGTCCTAGGCATTAGAGGCCACAAGCGCCAAAAAAACCCGGATAGAGGAATACTTAGCCACAGGGGCGAAGATGTCACTGTAGTTAACACCAAGCACTTGGCTGAATCAACGGGCAACGAGACGCGCTTTGTACCTGCAAGGGTCACCGTTAGCATCATGCTTGGTTTTGAATACCCATTTTCAAGTGACGATGGGCACGTTGGCAGGGCGCGGAACAAGCGTTCAAGTATTCTGCTTGTGAAGTTATTCAAATTCCTCAACAACAGCAGTGTGCCACTAAGCAGCCTCAGGGCGAGTGAGAGCATCTTTGTAGCTGACAGGGTCAACGACTTGGGTAACAAGAGCGATGTCAGAGTCCGGAGTCGGGAAGAGCCATGAGTCATCAACATGATGCACAGTTGCTGCGGCAAGTCGAGAAGATCGCTGAGGAAGAGCTGCTGGTGCTGGTAGATGTGGTAGACCTTGATTGGCCAGAACTTGCACTAGAGATTGAGCAAAGGTTTGAGAGCGATGTTTTGTCGGTACGACTGGTGGGAGTACACCCTCATGTTCATGAGGAGAGGTTTCCATTGAGAACACTTGAAGAACATTGCCCATGTCAGTGTGATCCACCAGAGTGATTTGGGGCGTAAGCACTAGTAGGCAGTTAGAGATAGAGCGATCTGAGAAGGATTCATGAGAAGTGACGCTTCTATTGCGGAAGACACGTTTGGCGGTGTTGTCCAAAGGCGATATAAATTCCCTCCCTCTTCATATCCAAGGAGGAAGCATCTTTTGTTGTGTGCTCCCAACTTGGTCTTGCCTGCTGGACGAATCCAGGCATATGCCGTACAACCAAAGATGCAGAAGTAGCCCACATTTGGTCAGTGGCCAACCCATGCTTCGTAGGGTGTGTGGGTTCCTGCAGGTAGCTCGTTAGTGGGTAGCTTGTTTGTGATGTAGGCTGCGGTTGCATTGGCTTCAGCCTAAAAAGCTGCGGAGAATCCTGCCGTGTGAAGCATAGTACGGGCACGGTTGAGCACAATCCGGTTCATACGTTGAGCTCGCCCGTTTTGTTGAGGCGTGTAGGGTACTGTGGTCTGATGAAGTATGCCTTTGTTATCATAGAATCTCTTGAGGGTGTTGTTGATGAGCTCTGTGCCGTTGTCAGATCTCACCTTTTTTATAGTTGCCTCCGTTTGGTTCTTAGTTTCCCGAATCTAGGACATGATGATGTCAGGTGGCTCTGACTTGTAGCGAAGAAACATGACCCAAACGTAGTGTGTGTAGTCATCTTGCGAGAATGTGATTTCTCCTTCAAGTAGCAGAGGTCCATGTGAATGAGTTCAAGACGTTTGGCGGTGCTGACGTCAGAGTAGGAGGGAAAGGATGCTTGGGTCTGTTTGCCAACCAGACATCCTGTGCACGGCTGCTCTGGTATATTTCCCAGTGTCTTAGGAAGATCATGAACCATTTCCTTGCTGGCCATGTTGTTGAGGGTTTGGTGACCGACATGCCCCAATCGCTGATGCTAGAGACTTGCTGCGGATAAAGCAAGGAGAGGTGATGGAGCTGAAGGGTCTGAGGATGATGTCGTTCCTACACAAATGCCATCTCTGGTTCATCCGTCGAGCTGGGCAGTGGTGGAGGTGGCTTGGTATCCAAGATTGTTAAATTTCCCTTTCGTCGAGCAATGGCAGTGACCTTGCCATCTTTGGTATGTGCTTTGCAGTTTCTGTTGGTGTCTAATATCACCTTGAGGCCTTTGTCGTTAAGTCTTGTGATGGACAGGAGGCTAGCAGCCAGGTCTGGTACATATAGGTTGTCTGTGAAGAGTCATACAGTGCTCGTCCCTTCAAGTTCAATGGAGACACGTACTGTACCAATGCCGATAGCAGGAATGACGCGTCCATCTCCGATTCATACAGCCTTGGGGGCTGTTAGATCCTTGTAGTCGATGAGGCAATCTTTGTGGCACGTCATGTGTCGAGTACAACGAGAATCAATGATCCAAGCTAGAATTCTAGTAGCAAGGAGAAATGCACTGTCAATAGAGCAGAAAGCCATTTCTTCCAAGACAAGATGGATGTGATCAGTATTGGAGTCTTGTGATCCATGACATCTATGATCTTCTAGAATATCGGTTGAATGATGGAATGGATCAAGGAGCGCCTCTATTAAATGCTGTTGATATCTGGGTGCACCGTTGATATTGTCCCTTTTCCCTCAGTAGCTGTTCAAGGAGGTCTTGATTAGCCTTCATTTTGTCAAATAGTCTGCTTCTATCTGTAGTTCCCTGTTGTGAGGCAAGTTCAGATAGTTTTAGTGCAGCATCTTCGACATCTTGAGCGACATTTTGTTGTGGCAAGCCTCGTCACGGTAATGAGCAGACACAGTATGTGTGTCCCTTCTTCCCACATTTCTAGCAATGAACATTTGCAAACCGATTATCATTGGTGGTCGTAGGGTCGTGTCCCTTCAGATTGTTGGGATGAAAAGGAAGTAGCTCCTGTTGTTGATAAGGAGGAAAATCTAGACGATGTGTTGAAGATGCCAATCTTCCTTGACCATAGCTCTTTCCATGGCAGTAGGCCTCAGATTTTTTGTCGTTGATTTTGAAGCGTAGTATAGAATGAAGATTTCCCCCTACTTCTTTGATAATTGTGTCTTCAGCATGCATGAGGGCTTCACAAGCTTGCTCAATAGTTAGCTTGTAAGGCACTGCTGGTGCTACAGGTCCTGCTGGCGGTGCTGCTGGTTGGTTTGCATCAGCAGCTCTTTGATTTGCATTGACTGCTCCAGCAGCCTCCAAAGCTTTCAGTCTTTCATCAAATGCCCTTCCCTGTTCTTGAAAGGTCAGAATTCTTTCAATGGTTTGTTCAAATCTGCTGGGAAGACCATTGAACAGAGTTTGAATCATGACTCATTCACAGATGACTTCTCCCATGGCAGTGATTCTACTTGCAAGCATCTTGATGAAGGTGATATGGTCTTCTAGTCTTGTCCCTACGGCCATCTTCTGTTGGTGGAATTCTTTGAGTAAAATGCTCATTTCCAGGTCACTGACTTTGTTGTAGCGTGTTTTCAGTGCCTTCCATGCTGCTTGTGGATAAAGTGTAGTGTTGTTGTCACATATCACGAACTGGAGACGTTCTGTGATGTGTAGTGCAATGATCGAGAAAACCTGGTCACAGTTTTGTTGCCATAGGACTCGTTGTTCAGCGGTGGCAGCGGCGTCAAGAACTTCTGCGGGGGGATCACTGACATGTCCCGATAGGCCTTTGTTGAGGAGTATCAATTTGATGTTGAAAGTGAACGCATGATAGTTGTCTCTGTCGAAAGGTTCAAGTTTTAACAGATCCCCATTTCAAGACGCCATGGCGGCGTCTGCCTCTGGCTTCCCACTCAGGATTCAAGTTGATCTTTCCTGTAGAGATCTTGTTGCTTCTCAGCAGATCGACCTGAATTCAGCACCCTGCTCTGATACCACGTGTTATAAAAATGGATCCCCAAGGTCTTGAATGCTGAACAGGTCACGACGAATTTCTTCCTCTCAATTGGTCAACTAAGGTTACTTGTGTGAGAGTCCTGAATTGACATTCCATCACAGATCTGAGAGAATAGGACAAGGCACAAGTCACAATCGCTTGACAGAAGAAGCTGGAACCAAGGACCAGGATCCAGATGAATGAATGGCAAAAGAATCTGCCAATTCCATTAGAATGCGTGAAAGTACAAAGCAATATACTAAATACTACAGCTGCTAGCTACTTCCAGAAAACAAGGCTTATTCTTGACTGAGTTTGGACCGGTAATCCGGTCACCCTGTTATTGCTTCTTGCGAGTCCGTTCCCGTATGTCTTGAGTACGATTGCCTCGGTCAAGGGTGACGGGACAACATAGCGTCGTCTCGCTCCGCATTGCCACGCTGGCACTTTTCAAGCCTTGCCTGCTTCTCCTCACTCTTCAGAATCTTTCCATAAAGATGTGCAAAACCTGTCACAATATAACCAATTGCTCCAATAGTGATACATCAAAATACAGGTACACATACGGGCAGGAGAGGCATGGGAACACCCTCTCTAAAGACCCCTGACAGAGGATAGAGTAGGGTAGCAAAGGGTATGATAGACGGAGGGCCAGGGAAGAGAGTGGCAACCTCTCCCCTGACCCTCTTGCCTTTGGCTTATTCCGGACTGAGTTTGGACACAAACTGTCTCTGTTTCATCAGAACCTAATTTTCTATGACGAATCAGCATGCAATAAAAAATTCTCCCATTTTGAAATGTATAGCCTGCTATGTTATCTTGAGATGTTGACCATTAAACCCATGTAGTCTAAAAAAATACCACCTAACAATTTCCAATGGGAAACAAATTTGTATAGAAGCTTTCAATTGTCAGTATGTTATATTAAGCGGTTTGAATCCTGATTTATGTATGAATTTCAACCGCTTTCTGTAAAGTTGTCATATTACTATGTACAAACTTCTTGATTCTGAACAGGATATGGATATACATAAAGATATAGATATTGAACTAGATGTAGATATAGATGTAGATATAAATGTAGAAATAGATATAGATATAGATATAGATATAGATATAGATATATATATAGATATAGATGTAGATATAGATATAGATATAGATATAGATATAGA
>SZWC01004814.1:125200-153449 GCA_023375785.1 Penium margaritaceum | reverse complement strand
GCAAAACTCGCACGCGTGCATCAATCGAATGCCCTAGCAAACCGACTCTTCATCTTCCAACGGTTGATGTCGATGAGGGTGAGCGAAGGAGAATCGATACCCGCATTTTTGCAGTCGTTCGACAACGTGCTGCAAGAGGTCCAGCAAATGGAATGGAATCTCGACTCCAACATGCGTGCCATGATCCTTCTAATGGCGCTGCCGGAAAGCTGGGGGTCCTTGATCACCGTATTTGGCGGTTGGAAGGAGGCAGATCTGACGTACGAGGCTGTCGCCGAACACGTCCGCAACGAGTCCATGCGACGCAGTGGCGCCGAGGCAAACATCTCAGCCTATGCCTCTCGCTTCGGTGGACAAAGTGCAAGCTCTCGCTCCAGTCAAGGCAACAGCGGAAGCGGTGGCGGTGGAGGGAAAGGCAATGGTGGCGGGAAGAGTTCCAAGAAGCCCGGCAACTGTCACAACTGTGGCAAGGCTGGGCACTGGGCTAGGGACTGTCGTAGTCCCAAGAGAGAAGGCGGGAACAAAGGTGGAAAGGAGAAGAAGGAGCTCACCAACATGATGGCTAGGGGGCTACCCATGAAGGGCACAGCGTTCCTTAGGCCCGAGGCATTCGCCCTTGACTCGGGCACCGACCACCACTCATCAAAAGAGAAGGGTGGATTTGTCTCCATGGCCGAATCTGTCATGCGCATCAAGTGTGCAAACGGTGGCGTCGTCCAAGCCATGGGCAAAGGGGACAAGGTGATCACGTTCAACGTGAATGGTGCGGAGAAGGCAGTCAACCTTCAAAAGGTGGTGTACATGCCCTCCTTCACAGCCAACTTGCTGTCCATCTCACAAATCACCGACAACAACATGAAAGTGGTGTTCACCAACAAGGAAGCGGTGGCCCTAAAAAACAAGGACATCCAGATTTTGTACACCAAAGACGACCTCATGCTTCAAGTTCCAAGAGTTGACGGCCTCTACGTGCTTCAAACCGAAGTCACCAAGGCGTTGGATGAGGGACTCATACGTGCCACCAAGACAGTGGCACCGGAGCCGAAGGATGCACCACTCGCGACTGCTGCGGCCGCCACATCAACCAAGGACACTTATGCTGAGCTTTGGCACCGGCGATTTGGCCACGTGGCCAACAGCACGCTGCAAAAGATGCAAGAGCAAGAGGTAGTCCGCGGAATGGAAGGGTGCACTATGAAGCATGGCGAAGGGTGTACATTGTGTGAACCATGCCTCCAAGCGAAGGCAAAGAAGAAGTCGTTTGGGAGAGGAGGTCAACGAGCGGAGCACGTCTTAGAACTGATACACAGTGACATGTGTGGACCCTTCCGCACACCGTCTAACTGAGGAAGCAAGTACTTCCTGACCTTCATTGACAACCACAGCCGCAAGTTGTGGATCTACTTCCTCAAAACAAAGGGAGAGGTCAAGGAGAAGCTCCTCGAGTTTGTCGCCATGGTGGAGCGGCAAACGTCCAAGAAGGTGCAGGCGCTCCGAAGTGACAACGGGGGTGAGTACGAGGCATGCAAGCCTTGGCTCAAGCATCATGGCATCCGCCACAAGCAAACCACCCCTTACAACCCCTAAAGCAATAGCGTTGCCGAGAGGATGAACCAGACCCTACTCGGCATGGTGCGAAGCATGCTCTTCAACGCCAAGCTCCCACCTTGCTTTTGGGCTGAAGCAGCAACAATGGCTTGCTACCTCTTGAACCTCACACCAGCGACAGCCTTGCGGAAGCGTGGAAAGGAGTAGGACAAGCAGCTAAAGACCGCACAGGAAGCATGGTCGGGAAAGAAACCCAACGCATCTCATCTGAAGGTATTCGGGTCAACTACATGGGTGAAGATCCAGTCGAGAGAAGGTGGAGGCAAGCTCGATGCGCGCTCCAAGAAGTGCATCATGGTTGGGTACGACATGTCACACAAAGCCTATCAACTTTGGGACCAGACAGCAGGCAAGCTCGTGAGGAGCCGCGACGTCGTGTTCGACGAACGCACCCTTGGAAAGGGAGAGCTGCGGGACCCGACCCTCACTCCCAAAGCGGGAGAGTGGATAGTGTTGCTTGAGTCCGGAGACCAAGCACCCGACAACTGGCTCGCCTTGCCAGCAGGTGGTGGGAATGGGAGAGTGGGTGCGGAGGATGATGCAGCATGTGACATGGACGCGGATACTGAGGCGTCAGAGGCTTCGAGTCTGACTTGGAGTCTGACGACTCTTCTGACGACAACGATGACGACAAACCACCACCAATGGAAGCACCAGCACCAAAGCAAGAAGCGGCACCACTACCCCAGCACAGTTTGCGACCAAAGAGAGCACCTTTGTGGTATGAGGATGATTGGACCGGCCTTAGCTGGTCGTGCATGGCTCACGGAGAGCCATCCACAGTGGCGGAGGCCATGAATGGCCCAGATGCGGCCAAGTGGAAGGAGGCAGTGGATAGCGAGTTCGCATCCATTGCCGAGAACGGCACGTGGGTGCTGGTGGATAGACCCAAAAAGGCCCACGTGGTGGGATCCAAGTGGGTCCTCCGAGTGAAGAAGAAGCAAGACGGCAACATCGACAAGTTCAAGGCAAGGGTAGTGGCTAAGGGGTTCTCTCAACGCCCGGGCTCCGAGTACAATGAGACCTTCGCGCCCGTCGTGACCTTTGCCTCCATCCGCTCTCTCCTTGGCATTGCTGCCGCAAAGAACATGGAAATACACCAGATGGACGTCATGACAACTTTCCTTTATGGGAAGCTTGAAAAGGAAGTGCTGATGGAGGTGCCCGAAGGAGTGGAAGCTCCCAAAGGCAAGGTGTGCAATTTGGTGAAAGCGCTCTACGGGCTGAAACAGGCCCCAAGGATGTGGTACAAAGAGATGGACGGTTTCATGACCGGCCTCTCCTTCGCGCATTGCCAGAATGACCCGAGCATGTACGTGCACGATGATGGGAGAGGGCTGATGCTGGTTGCGCTGTACGTGGATGATCTGATCATCTGCTCATCTTCGGTCGAGCTGCTGGATGGGCTGAAGTCTGACCTCAGCAAAAGGTTCAAGATGAAGGACATGGGTCCTCTCGAGTACTACCTCGGGATTGCCATCCACCGCAGCCGAGTAGCAGGAACCATCAAAGTCAACCAAACCAAATACATTGGTGAGGTGCTAAAGCGCTACCACATGGAAGACTCCAAACCTGTTCGCACCCCAATGACGACCGACACAAAGCTGAAAGCCTCCATGGCACCAATCAACGAAGCAGAACAAAGGGAGATGCAAGACATCCCCTACCAGTCCGCCGTGGGTAGCATCATGTATGCCATGGTAGGGATTTGTCCGGACATCTGCTATGCTGTGGGACAAGTGAGCAGATTTGTGGCCAACCCTGGGCCACAACATTGGCAGGTGGTCAAGCGCATCTTGCGCTACCTGCAGAAGACACGTCACATGGGCCTCGTCCTTGGAGGCCAAGAAGGAACGGACCCCCTTCGTCTGAAATGCTACACCGACGCTGACTGGGGAAGAAATCTCAACGACAGGAAATCCACCTCTGGATACGTGTGTATCTTGAATGGCGCTGCCATCTCATGGGCTAGCAAGAAGCAGGATTGTGTTTCCGTGTCCACGGCTGAGGCAGAGTACGTTGCTTTGTCTGAGGTGTGCAAGGAGACTCAATGGCTCCGCAGCCTGCTTGGCAAAATGACAGTGCCACACAAAGACGCCACAATCCTACACGTGGACAACATGAGCACCATCTCGATGGCTGAAGACGAGATCATCTCCCGGCGAACAAAGCACATCGACATACCTTACCACTACTCACGTGACCTGCTCATGAAGAACGTGGTGGACTTGCAACACTACGGAACAAAGAGCATGCTTGCTGACTGCATGACCAAGCCGCTGAACAGCGACTTGCATTATGCAAGCATTCGTGGATTCGGCATGACGAGTGTGGCAGAGGAAGGGTGAGCTCCAAGGCATTGATGGAGCCGAGCAAGGGACAGCTGGACAGAGGTGCAAGGGAGAGATTTGTTGAAATAGTGTGCACCTTGTCCACTGCCTAGCTGGCTAGCTACACATACAGACAGGGCATGCACTGCTCTATGGAGTATGTCCCCTTGGTCTGTTCTGAGATGGGCCAGGAATGCACTGCCCATAATGGGTATGTCCCCTCTGGCTCATCATAGGAACCATACCTTTTTGGCTTGGTTGATTAGGCACCGGAGTCTCAAACCAGAGGTCGCGGGTTCAAACCCCGCGANTGAGGTTGGCTCCAGTGGAGCCACTACAAGCAGAAGCTTTAGCAAAGCTCTGCAAGTATAAAAGCCTGTACCTTGCATGCATCCATTTCCAGTTCTTGCCTTTGAGACTCCTCACAAAGTGTCCAACCAAAGGTAGACACTAAAGACCAACATGCGGACTTCGTGAGGTTGCAAACCAAACGAACCTAAAGTGTGGATCCCTCGTTCGAGGGTGATATGTTATCTTGGTTGCAATACCAAGAGCGGTTGGCGGCCTCCCATGTCGGGACCCGTTTTCTAGACCGTTGCTATCCGGCGCATTGACACCTTGGTTGCCGGCAAGCTCTCCGCCATCATGTTTGTTAACTCCTTCTTACCCTTTCCTTTGCCGTCATACCTACCACCATGATCTCCATCTTCCTTTTTTGGGAGCCTTGCACTCCGATGCCTAATGCCCAGGCTTGCCAAAGTTGTGGCACTTCCCAGGACGCTTTGAACTCTTTTTACCGCCATGATTTCCTTTTCCTTACTGCCACCGCTTGTGCAGCTGCTCTGACCAGAAGAGGAGTTGTTGCCACAACCACCATATTGTGTAGCATAGGCTGAAATGTTAGCCTCAATACCGCTGCGACGCATAGCTTCATTGCACACGTACTTGGACACTGCCTCAGACATCAAATCCTCCTCTTTCCAACCGCCAAAGATGGTGATCAAAGGACTCTAGATTTTAGGTAGCCACATGAGGAGGATCATGGCCTACATGTTGGTGTTGATGTCCCAGTTTGTTTGGATCACTTGCTGCAGCAGTCCTTCAAACTGCAACAGGAAGTCCAGAATCAGCTCTCCCTCGCTCACCCTCATCAAAGTCAGCTTTTGAAGGATGAAGAGGTGATTTGCGAGAGCTGTTCATTGGTGTACACGTGCAAGCTTCTCATAAGCATTCAATGCATATGTGATACCTTGGAGGCCGACATGCTGTGACTCATGCACTAATGTCACAATAATCGCAAGCGCCATGTCATTTTTGACACTCCATGCTTCATATCCAAGATCTGTTTTTTCGAGGTTCAACCTCTTCTCCATGGAACATCTTCAAGTAGCCACGCACCCTCATGACAATCTCAAATTGCCATATCCACAAGGGAAAAACAAACCCTTTGAACTTTGACATCCCACCATTGATCGGCTTGAGGGTGTTGTCATGAGTGTCGTCATACTACTTCTCTACTTTTCTGCCTCGATGAGGCCAATGTATGGTGATGTAGGATGTTGTCTGCGATCGGTTTAGAAGGTGTAGATCTGTCGCTTACCCCTCAGCCGTTGATCACCTGCAAACAGAGAAGAACGCACACTAGCAAACCCAGGGTCGTGCCTCCAAGGGCAAAGCTTATCCTGACTATGGCCCAAGGGTCGTACCTCCAAGGGCAGAGGCTATCCTTGGTCCTTGTTTGCCAAGTAACAGCACCCGTCGTTGGAGCAGATGGAGCAGATGGAGTAGATGGAGCTGATGGAGCTTATGTGTGCAACACAAAGAGAGGGCGCAAGAGTGCGCAAAAGCGTGCCTTACAACTACTACGTTTTGACCCATAACCCTTTCTCAACCTGCCTTAGGCGACGGTCTAGAAAAAGAGTTTTGACAGAATGGTTCCCGAGGACCGCTCTTGGTATTGCAACCAAGAGATGATTTCACCCTCAGAGCCAAGGTTCCACACAGAGTAGTTCATAGGAATCACTTCCTTCCACTGTGTCCGTAGCACGTGGTCACTTCCGCACGCGGAGCAAACTCCTGGGGCTTAGACAAACCAATGCTTCTTTAGTGTCTGCCTCTGGTGGACAACTCTGTTAGGAGTCTCAAAGGTAGAAACTAAACTCAATGACATGCAACCGACAGGTTCTTATAGTCCTAGAGCCAGCCTCTAGCCTAGGCGCGTCGTGGCTCCTTCGATGAGCCACTTTGGGGGCAATCTGGATTGCGTCATCCCCCTGCCTACATGGCGCTCCCTGTGTCAGCCAAGTGGCAAGAGCCACTAGGAAGGACCTTGGAATGTTCTAAGATGTCTCTTAGAACCTTCCTGTCCCCCTCTTGGTCACAGAGAGAATTAGTCACCGGGATTTGACCGAGTGACCTCTCGCTCCAAAGACTAACGCTGGAACGTCTCAGCCACAAGGAGTTGTCCTAGGTAATGTTTTCTGGCTGTACTATCCAGATTAGACCAAGGGGACTTGCTCCAAAGAAGCAGTGTATTCCTTGTCTATTTGGACCAGACTTAGGGGACTTACTCCAAGAGAGCAATACATGCCTAGTCCGTCCTGTGCCTGTCCAAATATCAGCCATGGACAAGGAGCATATCAGATCAACACTTGGAATGTTTTAAGATGTCTTTTAGAACCCTCTTGTTCCCCTTTTGATCACAAAGAAAATTAGTCATTGGGCTGGGATTTGACCCAAACCTCTCGCTCCAAAGACTAACTCCAGAACATATAAGCCACGAGGGGTTGTCCTAGGTAGTGTTTGCTTGCTCTACTATCCAGTTTGGATCAAGGGGACTTGCTCCAAGGGAACAGTGCATGCCTTGTCTATCTACAACTTACTTAGGGGAATATCTCCAAGGGAGCAGTGCGTGCCCCGTCACTCCTGTGCGTGTCCAAATGTCAGTTATGGACAAGGGACATATCAGGTCAACAAAAAGTACCATCTTGCTTGAACATTTTCTGAGTTATCCACTTTGACCAAATCATGTGCACGTTTAGGAGCCTGTCCACCAGAACCCATCTTTCGTTCTCTTCAATGGATGCGAGTTGGCTATCCACTGCCTTAATCCACTTGGCCGCGTCTAGCATGTTTATAGTCTTTGCTACGGTCACAGGTGTGGACTGGCCATAGGCAACAGATTAGAAAACAAGGCCGACAGAATGGCACTTGATATCCGCCCCAAGTATTCAAACTGGGAGGAGATATGACCCTCAAAATCATCCTTCCACACTGAGCAGTTCATTGGAATCACTTCCTTGCATTGTGTCCTTAGGACCTGGTCACTTTTGGACGAGGAGCTAAAATATGAGAATATGAGAAGGAGAATATGAAATTAACAAGAAGCTCTCCCTAAGCCAAGGATGACCAGCTCAGTTCGGTCCATTCCACACTCTCAGCATCATACTTGGGCGGAGGTTCCTTCTCGCGCGTACTTTATCGCAATGTTCGTGGTGGTACTTGAAGGTTTAACTGCTTTTGTTGCTCCCACACTGATAATGATTTGTTGTTTGAGGAAGAGCAATCGGCTTCAAACTTTGACTCAGAGGCCACAGAGGACTCATACTCATTGTCACGGTCCGTCGCTGCGTGTGCTTGCACAGCCACTCTCCCTGCTGCAACATCCTTCACTCACATCATCCACATGTTCTCAGGTGCCTGATCACTTGACTTGAGCAACACAATCCACTCTCTTGATTAAGGAGAAGGAAAGGATCCAGCAACTCTCCCTTTCCAAGCATCCTTTTATCAAACTCAACATCATGCCTCCTCATGAGTTTTCTTGCTGCTTGGTCATATAACCTGTACGCCTTATGTGTTATGTCGTATCCGACCACTACACACTTGTGAGCGCATGCATCCACCTTGCGAGTTCCTTCTCCTGCTTGAAACTTTATCAAGGTAGTGCTGCGGAAGACCCATCAGTATCAAGTATCTGGCTTTTTCCTTCACCAAGCCTTCTGTGGCATTGTGAGCTACGTCTCTCGTTGCTTCTTACCACGCCTTTCAAGCAAATCTGTTAGAGTGAGATTGACAAGGTAGCAAATAGTTCTTACAGCTTCAGCCTAGAAATGAGGTGGGAGTTTGGCATGGAAGAGCATGCTTGGTGTCATGCAGAGGATAGTCTCGTTCATTCGCTCGGCAACTCCATTACTCTAGGTAGCGTAAGGCATAGTTGTCTGGTGGTTGATGTCGTATTGGCTCAATGAACCCGTGCATGCCTCGTACTCACCACTGTTATCCGTGCGCAAAATTTTCGTTGACCTTCTTCCTTGTCTGCCCCTCTTTAAGGCGACAAACTCTTGCAACTTCTCCTTTACATCTCCCTTTGTCTTAAGGAAGTATAACTGCATCTAATTACAATGGTCATCAATAAAGGTCAAGAAATATTGCTTCCATTTTAAGGAGTGGAGAATAGTCCGCACACATCTAAGTGAATCAGGTCCAAGAATGTTGTCGCACGTAGTGCATTACGCTCAAAGAGCTTTCTTTTTCCTTTTCTTTGAGGCATGGCTCACACAAATTCTTGTACTTTCCCTTATCCTTGGCTTTCTATCCCTCCATCCCATAAACCACATTGTACTACTGCATAGCTTGTAGTGTGCTGTTAGCCACTTGGCCAAACAGCCTGTGCCATAGCTGAGCACGTTTACATTTGGTAAAGTTGGCTGCCATGGTGGCGGCTTGTTGTATAATATCAGGGTTTGGAGACTTGGGATCATGAAGCTCATCCCTCATTTTTACCCTCAATGAGCTTGGTCTGCAGCACGTAGAGCCCTTCAACTCTTAGGACCTCTGCGACAAGACTCTCCTTGAGACAGGAGATCTTGATGTCCTTGTTCTTGACAACCACGGCCTCTTCCCCCGGCATGCGCTATTCCCTTGGAGTAAGTCTCCTAAGTCTGGTCCACATAGTCAGCGCATGCACTGTTACTTTGGAGCAAGTTACCTTAGTCTAAACTGGATAGTATAGCTAGCAAACACTACCTAGGATAATTCCTTGTGGCTTGGATGTGCCACACTTAGTCTCTGGAGCGAGAGGACACTAGGTCAAATCCCAGCTCAGTGACTAATTTTCTTTGTGACCAAAAGGGGGATAGGAGGGTTCTAAGAGACATCTTAGAACATTCTAAGGTCCATCCTGGTGGCTGGCGCCACTTGGCGGTCACAGGTAGTGCCATGTAGGCAGGGGGCATCGAGATTGCCCCCTCAGTGGCTCACTCAAGGGGTAACAGTGCGCCTAGGCTAGAGGCTGGATCTAGGACTATAAGAACCTGTCAGTTGCCTATCATTGAGAACAGATCTTACCTTTCAGACTCCTAGCTGAGTTGTCCACGAGAGGCAAACACTAAAGAAACATTGATTAGTCTAAGCTCCAGGAGTTCAATCCTCGCGGAAAAGTGACCAGGTCCTAAGAATATTATGCAAGGAAGTGATTCCTATGAACTGTTCAGTCTGGAACCTTGGCTGTGAGGGTGATATCACCTCTTGGCTGCAATACCAAGAGCGGCCGGCGGGAACCATTGTGTCCGAACCCGTTTTCTAGACCGTCGCCTCAGGCAGGTTGACAAAGGGTTATGGGTCCACATTGACTAGTTGTAAGGCACGCTTCTGCGCACTTTCTCACCCTCTCTGTATTATAGCGCCCATCGGCCCCATCAGCTCCATCTGCTCCATCTCCACCATCAGCTCCAACGGCGGGTGCTGGCACTTGGCAAACAAGGGCCAAGGATAAGCTCTGCCCTTGGAGATACAACCCTTGGGTCCTAACCAGGACAAGCTCTGCCCTTCGAGGCACGACCCTGAACTTGGTAGTGTGTGTTATTCTCTGTTTGCAGGTGTTCAACAGCTAGGGGACTAGCAGCGGATCTACACCTTCTCAATCGGTAGGAGACAACATCCTACATCAGCTTATATCACCCTAAACAAAAGCAGAGAAGCAGAGAAGTAGAGAAATAGTATGACGACACCTGCGAGGCCATTGTGGAGATAGTGAGGCTAACATTTCAGCCTATGCTGCACAGTATGGTGGTCGTGACAACAAGTCCTCTTTTGGTCAGAGCAACAGCGGAAGCAGTGGCGCTGGAGGAAGAGAGAATTTCTGTGGAGAAAATGGTTCAAAGCGTCTTGGGAAGTGCCGTAACTGTGGCAATCCTCCGCATTGAGCACGAGAGTACAAGGCTCCCAAGAAGGAAGATGGAGATCATGGTGGTAAAAAGGAGGCTAAAGGAAAGGGTAAGAAGGAGTTGATAAACATGATGGGTGAGGGCGGGCGGGCGACCAAGGGAGCAGCATTGCTCAAGCGTGGAGCCTACGGGCTTGACTCTAGCACGAACCACCTCTCTTCAAGGAAGAAGGATGCGGTCATCTCCATTTGGGGCACTGATCGTCGCTTCAGTTGTGCAAATGGCAGCCTTTTCCATGCGGAAGGCGAGGGAGATAAGTTGATTAGCATCAATGTGAACGGTGGTGTAAAATACTCGAAGGTGGAGAACATCGCCTACATGCCGACTTTTATAGCAAACCTCTTGTAAGTGTCTAAAATCACAGACCACGACTTATGGTTGTCTTCATAGAGGAGGAGGCCCTGATGGTGAAAAAGCTGTTGGAACTGGAGGAAAGAGGGAGCCTTGGAGCAGTAACCATGTGTGACTAAAAGGGCATCCCTTGTGCTGAATAATCTTCATTCAATCACTCAAAATGATGGAGTACATATAGAGCTAGAGCTTGGGCAAGTCAGCCCTCTCACAAGCTACACCACTTAGCCATGGAGGCTAAGGCTCACACACTGGAGTCCATGATCTCACAAGAGGGGAAACCAGCCTAGCAATTAGGCTGACTACTCACACACAACCTAGAGAAATAGAAAATGCGCTCATGGCACACTCCTACTGGTCACATAACCCACAATCCCATGGAGAATTGCCATGTGTCCATGGCTAGCACACAAGGATCTCACCTCACCTAAAAGTAAAGAGAGATACCTTTTCCTAGTCAGCACACACTGACAAGGCAACCTAAGAATCTAGGACCTTTTTGGATACTTCTCCGATCAGGTCTTGACCTTGGACCTCTTGCCTTTTTTCGTTTCTCGGGCTAAGGCATGGAGCCATTGTCCATGGTTACCCAGATACCGGCTGTCAATGACGTCGAAAACGTCAAAAATTCAGATCTCCCAATCCGACCGTTGGATCAGCCTGAACCTTGGACCGAGGACATTTTGCCACCTGATCTTTTAAATGTTGAATTTGGATTGACAATTGGAGTAGACATCTAGTAGATTCTTGGAACTTGCTCTTGTGGACCTGAAACCAAGCTGGATGGCTCCTTTCCCAACAATCTCCCACTTTGCTGTAGTCACATTGGGCTATGTCCACATGCCTTCATGCAAAGCTAATGCTTCTCACGTGTCACTGGCCTGGTGTAGAAATTAGGGACCTGCTTCGTGGTTGGAGTAAACTCCACCTTGATAGCACCCTCTTGCAACATGTGCCTGATGAAGTCATATGCGATGTTGATGTGCTTGGTGCGTGCATGGTGCTCAAGATTCTTGGCGAGTGCGATTGCGCTCTGGTTGTCAACGCGTACAGGAATCGGAACTGCTGTGCTCCCAATCATCTCAGCCATGAGACGCTAAACCCAAACTGCTTCCTTGGCTCCAAAGGTGAGAGAGACGTACTCAGCTTCCGTGCTTCAGGTGGCCACGACTACCTGCCACTTGCTGCACCGGCAAGTGGCCCCACCATACATGAGGAACACATGTCCAGAGATGGACTTGTGGTCCTCAGGGTTTGAAGCCCAATCTGCATATTTATAGCCAATGATGTTGTTTTCATTGACGTTCTAGGTGATGCTGATGTTCATGGTTCCAACAAGGTAGCAGAAGATCCGCTTCATTGCCTTCTAGTGCTCAGGTCAGGGGCTCGCCATGTCCTGGCTCATAGTGCTCACAGCCTGTGCGAGCTTGGCCTGGTTGCCACCATAAGGTACATGAGACTGCCGATGGCACTCTGGTACCTCAGCCACTAAGCTATATCCTCTTCTCCATTGAAGCTGATGAGGTACTCCCGCGTCTCAAGCGGCGTGCCGGTGGGTTTAGCCTCTGCCATGCCAAACCAATGTAATACATCCTTGATGTTGCGGCTCTGTTGTAGCCAAAGAGAGCATGATTTGCGGTCACCCGTGATCTTGATACCAAGGAAGTATGACGCCTCCCCGAGATCAAACATCTGGAAGCGCTCCTACATTGCCTCCTTAAACTTGTCCTCTGAAGACATGTTGTTTGAAAGGAGGAGCATGTCATCCACATTAACGATGATCATGAGCACCTCATGACCATGCTGCCAGTGATAGATGCTGTAGTCACACTCGCTGCTCTCAAACCACATGCACTGCAATGCCGCATTTAATTTCTGGTTCCAAGTACGCGACACGTACAGCAACTTCTGCAACTTGCAAACGAGGTGCTTATGGCCATCCATGATGGATCCCTCTGGCTGCTCCATGTAGATTTCCTCCTCCAAGTCACCGTTCAAGAATGCCGTCTTAAGATCCATGTGGTGAATCTCAAAGTCCTCAATTGCATAAGAAAGGAGTGTGCACACAAAGGCAAACTTTTCAACAGGAGCAAAGGTTTCAGTATATTCGATGCTTTCCTGCTCCGAGTAACCCTTTTCTTGCTCCGCTCACTCAGCTCCCACGTACCATTGTCACGCTACGACTGTATCTCCTGCTGCAAAGGTTGTGCCCAATCTGCTGCATCTGGTGTAGCCATGGTCTCGTTGTACGATGTTGGCTCATCAGAGTCTGCTACAACTGTGACGCTCATCTGGTCTGGTTTTTGGAGCATCCACAAATACCCGCGCTCACCAGGCTTGTACCGCACCCTAAGAGGGTACCTGCGACCTCGTGGCACGACGTTAGCGGGTGGCTGGCACGGTGCTACAAGTACAAGTGCTCCTACTGATGGTAGTGTATCTTCTTCCTCTGCTTCTACCAATGAGGCCGCTGTATCTGCTGCATCAAACATGGGAGAATAGAGAGGTTCTCCCATTACCATTGTAGAGGAAGGTTCAGGAGAGGCGGGGTCAGGAAGAATGTTTGCTCCCTCTGCTTCATCAGCTGCTAGGTCTGCTACGTCTTTGTAGATGATGTTGGTACAGATGACGTTACATTCACTAAAAATGACATCCCACGAGATGATGAGTTGGCCACTATCCCTCTTGTAGAGACGATACGCCTTGCTTGCCACGTCATAGCTGATCATCAAAACTTGTGCGCTCTTTGCATCCCATTTCTGTTGCTTCTCCTTTGGCACGTGCATGTGCACCAAGGTCCGAAACGCGCAAAGATGACCCATTTCTGTTGCTTCTCCTTTGGCACGTGCATGTGCGCCAAGCTCCGAAACGCGTAAAGATGACCTACACTCGACTTCTTGCCGAACCACGCCTTGTACGGTGTCATCTGCTCCACGGTCTTAGTTGGACAACGCTTCTTGATGTACACCGCAGTGCTCACTGCTCCGGCCCAAAAGTAATAAGTGAGCCAAATTGCGTGCTACATGGAGCGGGCCGACTCAACGATGGTGCGATTGGCGCGTTCAACTACATCATGTACTACAGCGTCTATGGCGCGGTCCGCTCCGCCTTGATTCCTACTGCTGTGAGGTAATTCTGGAACTCCTTGCTCAAGTACTCTCTGCCACGGTCGCTGCGCAATGCCTTCATCTTCTTGCCAGTCTAATTCTCCACCATTGCCTTGAACTCCTTGAACCTGTCAAAGCACTTGTCCTTGGAGCAAAGGAAGTACACAGCAGTGTAATGGCTAAAATCATCAATGACGGTGAGAAAACACCTAGAGCGTCCGAAGCTCTGGGTCTGCATCGGGCCACACAAGTCTGTGTGGACCAGCTCCAGTACCTCCTTCGCACGCTCCCCTATTCCGAAGAATGCCTCGCGATTCTGCTTCCCCTCCAAACAGCTTATGCAAAACTGCTGGTCAAAGTTAGAGATGGTGGATGAGTCACGCACCATCTGCTTCATTTGAAGTTGCTGCAAAGTGTGCATGCCGATGTGGCCATAGCGCCCATGCAAGATTTTGCCATCTGTAGCGTGCACCACTGCTGCAAGACTCTGCTCACGCGGGATCTTGGTCGCCCCTAACAGGCGATACATGTCGCCTTCCTTCACCAGACTGGCCAACTCCTCTCACGTTTCCTTGTCGAGGATATAGCCATAGTCGTCGTCAACAATGACTCGCACTCATGTGTTGGTGAGAGGACACTGAGAGAAGGTTTATCGTAGCATCAGCTACATATAGTACGCCATGGAACACTCCTACTTCAATACCACATGGGGTCTCCAACCACATCTCCACAAACCCAATCCCCTAAGCATACACCACCCGTTCATCACCCAAAGAAATTGGCCGAGGGGGAATGGAGAGCAGCTACGTAAACCACTCCTTATGATACGTCAGGTTCTTGGTACCCCCTGAGTTCTTGTACCATACCAGATCCACCTTCTCCTTCTGCAACATGTCAGACTTTGCCATGAAGAGGTGGTCGCGTACCTCCTTGGCCAGATTCATGTTGCCAAAATGCCGCACAACAGTGTGGTTTTGCTTATGTTGCTACTGCTGCTGCAGCTAAAGCTGTTGTTACTAATGCTGCTGTAGCTGCTACGGAGATTGTTGCTTTTGCTGCTGCTGCTACTGCTCCTTCTGGTCCCTCTTGAACTTGAACCACTCTTTCTTGTAGTGCCCTTGGTTCTGGCAATAGCAACACTTGCCTTTCTTCTTGCCTTTCTTCTTCCCTCTCTACCTCCCAGACTACTGTTGCTGCTGGTTACGTGAGGCCATGGCCATGAAAGATTCTTTGCTGTTGCTGCCGCCATTGCACTTTTTCTGCATTGCAACGTTGTTCTACTTGTACCAGGTGCGTGCAGATGAAGTCCACGTTGAGAGTCAGCTAGCACTCCAACATCTCTCGCACTATGTCATGGCTTGTTGGGAATCCCCTTACCAAGAGGAGGACAAAGCGTGTGTCTTCCACAAGGTTGGTTAGCCGCTTTTAGCTGCTTTGCCAGCTCCTTTATCCTGTCCAAGTACGCCTCCATCCCTTTGCCAACCTGCATTTTCAACGCAATCATCTTCTCCTTCAAAGGCATGAGGAATGGAGGATCCTTGCTCTCATACTTCTTGCACGTGTCCCACCCCTATTTTGCAGTAGCCTTGTCACTCATGTACTGAAAATGCTGGTTGGAGATGGTGTTGACAAGCAGCCTGTAGGCCTACCTATCCTTCTTCTTCCACTCCTCATATGCCGCCGCTGCAATTGTAGATGTACTTGCATCTGCTAGACCTTTTGCGGTGTCTCCCCCGCCACCACCTCCCCTACGGTGATGCCTTTTGCCTGTGGAAGCAGAGCACGCTCGTCACAGCTCACCACTTCCCACAAGCCCCTCTCCTCCAAAAGGAGGCAATTACAGATCTTCCAAAACATGAATTTTGCACGTCCTTTTAGTCTCTCCAAGGGCTGGGCTGCTGTTACCACGCCTGCCGCTACCATTTGAGCTTTGGTGATGCTTAGCGCTGCCCTTGAGTGGCGGCGCTACCCTTGCTTCCACTGCTGCTTTTGCCAGAAATCTGTCTGACAGAAAATGGACTGTAGAGGCCAGCAGACAGATCAACCCATAAAATAGGGTCATCAACAGGAGATTTTCAGAGATATGCCCTTTTGAAAACAGGGTATGTTGCTACTCCTACTCCAGCTCAGACCAGCCAGAATGTAAACAATGTGCCTTCAAAACGTACCAATGGAATGCAAATGTTTTTGCGGCAATGCAAAGCTTAGGAAAAATACTTCAATTTTCACGTGTTACTTTTTAGATTTGACAGAGACATGAGAGAGTTACGGTCATCACAAGGCAACAATATTACTCAGAGAGAAGAGTGTAGCCCAGGCTGACCTCGTTTTGACCATAACTCTCCATCCAAGTGTTGGATCTTCACGATCTTGCACTCGTTGGAAAGCTTGTGTTGCAAACTTGAAGATATTGTGGTCGATCATCAAATTTGATGAAGGTTTCACCCTAACCTGTCACTCTCAAAGTGATGGCCTGTGCTGGCTCAAAGTGGCAGAACTTGGCTCTGATACCAACAAGTGGAACAGGAGGAGAGAGGGAGCCTTGGAGCAACAAACATGTGGTGCTTGAAGGGCATCACTTCTGCTGAAGAATGGTGATCAAATCACTCAAAAATGATGGGGTACATATAGAGCTAGAGCTTGGACGATTCAGCCCTCTCACAAGCCATACCACTTAGCCATGGAGGCCAAAGCTCACACACTAGACTCCATAATCTCACACAAGAGAAGAAATCAGCCTAGAATTCAGGCTGACCACTCACACACGACCTAGAGAGCTAGAAAATGCTCTTGTGGCATACTCCTAGTGGTCACATAACCCACAATCCCATGGAGAATCGCCATGTCTCCATGGCTAGCACACAAGGATCTCACCTGACCTAAAAAGAAAGGAGAGATGCATTTTTCCTAGTCATCACACTCTAACAAGGCAAGCCAAGAATCTGGGACCTTTTTGGATATTTCTTCAATCAGGTGTTAACCCTGGACCTCTTGCACTTTTTCTTTTCTTATGCTAAGGCATGGAGCCATCGCCCACGGTCACCTTGATGCCGGCGGTCGATGACCCTGGAAACTTTGAAAATTCATATGTCCCAATCCGACCGTTGGATCGGCCTAGAACTTAGTCTGTAGATATTTTGCCACCTCATCTTCTTACTGATGAAGTTTAATTGACAATCGGGGTAGGAATCTTGTATTGTACTGGAACTTGCTCTTGTGTACCTGAAACTGCGCCAGATGCCTCCTTTCCCAATAAAAAAAAGGATATCAAGATGTACTATCCAAAGGAGAGTCTTGTCTCAGAGATCCTTACAGTTGATGGCATCTATGTGCTGCAGACCAAGCCTCTCAAGATTACAAACAAGGGATATGCGGCAGTTGAAGTGCCCTTGTCTCCAAAACCGATGTTGCACCACATGCCATCACCATGGCGGCCAACTCAACCAAAGACACGGATACGAAGCTGTGGCACAAGTTGTTTGGCTATGAGGACGACAGCACACTACAAGATTTGCAGCAGCACGAAGTGGTTAATGGGATGGAGGGATGTAACGCCAAGGATGAGGGAAAGTGCAAGAAGCTGTGTGAGCCATGCCTCCAAGGCAAGGCAAAGAGAAAGCCCTTTGAGCATAATGGGCAACGTGCGGTAGGAATCTTTGACCTGATTCACTCTGATGTATGCAGACCATTCCTCACCCCTGTAAACAGCAAGAACAAGTATTTCTTGACCTTCATTGATGACCACAGTCGCAAGATGTAGATCTACTTCCTCAAGATAATGGGAGAGGTCAAGGAGAAGCTGGAAGAGTCTGTCGCGATGGTCAAGTGGAAGACAAGCAAGAAGGTCAAGGCACTGTGCACAGACAACGGTGGTGAGTATGAGGCATGCAAAGGCTGGTTGAGCCAACACGGCATCAATCACCAGACCACCACATCTTACACCCCCTAGAGTACTTGCGTTGCCGAGCTGATGAACCAGAATATCTCCAGCATGACACGGAGCATGCTCTTTGACGCCAAACTCCCATCCCGCTTCTGTGCTGAAGCTCCATGAACTGCTTGCTTCTTTTAAATCTCACTCCGGCAGCCGGGCTTAGAAGGCGTGGTGAGAAGTAGCAAGAGAAATAGCTCAAGACGCCACAAGAGGCTTGGTCAGGGAAGAAACCAGATGCCTCACACTTGAGGGTCTTTCGTTGTACTACCTGGGCAAAGGTCCAAGCAAAAGAAGGAAGTGGCAAGCTGGATGCATGCGCTTGTAAGTGCGTGATGGTTCGATACGACATTACACACGAGGCATAGAGGTTGTGGGAACAAGCGGCTGGAAAGCTTATCAGGAGTCGATATGTCGAGTTTGAAGAAAGGACGCTCAGTAAGGGAGAGTCGTTGGATCCTGTCCATGCTCCTAAATGAGGAGAGAGGGTTGTGTTGCTTGAGTCAGGTGATCAGGCACCCGAGAATTAGCAGATGGTACCAATGAAGGATGGTGCTGCAGGGAGTGGTTGTGCAAGCTGACACATTGACGGACTCTGACACTGAGTCTGAGACGTCCGAGGCCTTTGAATCAACAGCAGATCATAGGAAACACAAAAGCAACATAAGCAACTAAGCCTTGAAGCACCACCAGCAACGCTCCTCCATCGTACGCGCCAAAAGAAACCCCTGCCTAATTACGATGCTGAGAGTGCCGAATGGACCGGACTGAGCGAGTCATGCTTGGCTCACGGAGAGCCTGTGAGCATAACTGAGGCTATGAACATGCTAGATGCGGCCAAGTAGAAGGAGGTAACGGACAGCAAACATGCATCAATACAAGAGAACAAAACATGGGTCCGGGTAGACAGGCCTCTTAACGCGCACTTGGTGGGGTCAAAGTGGGTACTTAGGAAACTTTTGAAGCAAGATGGTACTATCCACAAGTATAAGGCAAGAGTTGTGGCGAAGGGTAGGAGGAGACCTTCATGCCTGTGGTCACCTTTGCATCCATGAGATCCATGTTGGACATCGCTGCTGTAAAAGATCTGGATGTCCTCTAGATGGACGTCAAGACAGCTTTCCTCTCCGGGAAACTAGACAAACAAGTGCTGATGGAAGTGCCCAAGGGAGTGAAAGCAGAGGGCAAGGTTTGCAAAAAGGTCAAAGCACTCTACCGGCTCAAAAACGTCCCAAGGCTCTGGTACAAGGAGATGGACGGCTTCATGGCCGGGCTCACCTTCACGCACTGCCAAAATGACCTTACTGTCTATGTGTACGAGGATGATCAAAGCTTGATGCTAGTTGCACTGAACGTGGAGATTTGATGATCTGCTTGCCGTCAGTCAAGTTGTTGAACAAGCTGAAGACAGATCTCAACAATAGGTTCAAAATGAAGGACATGGGTCTGCTTGAGTTCTATCTTGGGATAGCCGTCCACCGCAATCAAGCAGCAGGCACCATCGAGCCTAACCAGACCAAGTACATCATGGAGGTACCCTAGCACTACAACATGGAGGATTACGAGCCCATTAACACACCCATGAAAAAACATCAATCTCTCCTCCTCAATGAGCCGCAGCACAGATGTAGGACGGTGTGAGATGGAGAACATTCCCTACCAATCTACTATTCGTAGCCTCATGCATGCCATGGTAGGAAAACGCCCTGACATTTGCTATGTTGTGGGACAAGAGAGCGGGTTTGCGGCCAATCCTAGGCCATAGCACTTGCAAGCAGTCAAGCACACCATGCACTATCTATAGAAGACTTGACACATGGGACTCCAGTTTGGAGACCAAGAAGGATCTGACCTGCTGCGGCTGGTGGGCTACACAAACACGGACTGGGGAGGAAGAATATATGACAAAATGTTCACCTCCGGCTTTATGTGCCTCTTAAATGGTGGTGCAGTCTCTTGGGCAAGGAGAAAGAAAAACTGTGTCTCCGTCTCTATTGCTGAGGCAGAGTACATCGCTTTGTCAGAAGCATGCAAAGAAACATAGTGGCTACGCAGTTTGCTTGTCGAGATGAAAATGCCACAAACAAAAGCAAGAGAGCTCCGCATCGACAATAAGGGTGCCATGAAAATGGCATAGGATGATGTCATCTCTCAGCAAACGTAGCATATCAACATGAGGTAACACTACTCATGCAACTTGGTCGCAAAGGACATCATGGACCTCGAATACGTGCAGACCAGGAAGATGCTTGCACGTTATATGACAAAGGCACTTGACAGTGAATTGCACTCTGCAGGTTTGGAGGCATTGGTATGCTCAACACAGCGGAAGAAGAGTAAGGCCAAGACTGCTAGAGAGAGGAGATATTTCACAGCTAATGGACGGAGGTGCAAGGGAGAGTTTGTCGACGTGATATGCTCCTTGTCCGTAGCTAAAATTTGGACAGGCACAAGACGGAATAGGCATGCACTGCTCCCTTGGAGTAAGTCCCTTAAGTCTGGTCGAGATAGACAACGCATGCACTACTCCTTTGGAGCAAGTCCCTTTGGTCTAAACCGGACAGTATAGCCAAGAAACAATACCTAGGACAACTCCTTCTAGCTTAGACGTTCCACAGTTAGTCTCTCAAGCGGGAGGTCACTGGGTCAAATCCCAACCCAATGGCTTATTTCCCTTGTGACCAAAAGGGGGACAGGAAGGTTCTAAGAGACATTTAATAACATTCCAAGGTCTTTCCTAGTAGGTGGCGCCAATTGGCGGTCACAGGGAGCGCCATTTATGCAAGGGAGATGATGCTATCTAGATTGCCCCAAAAGTGGTTCATTCAAGGAGCCACTGTGTGCCTAGGCTAGAGGTTGGCTCGAGGACTATAAGGACCTGTCAGTTGCATGTCATTGAGTACAGTTCTTACCTTTGAGACTCCTAATAGAGTTGTCCACCAGAGGTAGACACTAAAGAAGCACTGATTGGCCTGAGCCCAAAGAGAGGTGAGTAAGGGGAGGTACCTTTTTCCTAGTTAGCACACTCTGACAAGGTAATCCAAGAAGCTAGGACCTGCATTGCGACGTGGTTCCACCTATACCAGGTATGTGCAGATGAAGTCCAGGTTGAGTGTCGCCTTGCATTCCAACATCTCTCGTACCATGTCATAGCTCTTTGGGAGTCCCCGTAGCAAGAGGAGGATGAAGCGCATCTCTTCCAAAAGGTTGCGTGTCACTTTCAATGGCTTTGCCAACTCCTTTCCCTTGTCGAAGTATGCCTCCATCCCTTTGCCACCTTGCATTTTCAACGCCATCATCTTCTCCTCCAAAAGTATGAGGAATGTAGGGTTCTTGCTCTCATACTTCTTGCGCAACGCGTCCCATCCCTCTTTTGCAGTAGCCTTGTCATTCACGTTCTGAAGATGCAGGTTGGAGATGGTGTTGACAAGCAGCCTGTAGGCCTGTCTGTCCTTTTTTCCACTCCTCATACACCACGACTACAATTGTAGATGAACTTCCATTTCCTACACCTTTGTGCGTGTCTTCCCCGCCACCAATCGCGCTGCGGTGATGCCTTTTGCATGAAGAGGCGAAGCTTACTCGTCGCCGCTCACCACCTCCCACAAGCCCCTCCCGTCCAAAAAGAGGCGGGTATAGATCTTCCAAAACGTGAAGTTGGCATGCCCTTCCATCCTCTCCAAGGGCTATGCTGCTGTGACCATGCCTACTGGTGCCATTTTGAGCTTTGGTGATGCTCAACGTGTCCTTCAGGGGTGACGCTATCCCTGCTTCTGCTACTGCTTTTGCTAGAAAAATTTCTGACAAAAAATGGACTGTAAAGGCCAAGAGACTGAGAATTTGGAAAAATTCAGCCCACCACTAGAAAATTCAGCTTAAAACCTTTTGCCGTGACCCATATATCAGGGTCATCAACAGGGGATTTTAAGAGATATTCCCTTTTGAAAGCAGAGTATGCTACTGCTCCTACTCCAGGTCACACGAGCCAACTTGAAAACGACGTTTCTTACAAACAAACCTATGGAATGCAAATATGTTCACACCAATAGAGAGATTAGGAAAAAAAATTCTATTCGCATGTGCTACTTTTTAAATTTGCTATAGAAATAAGAGGGTAATGGTCATCACAAGGCAACGGTCTTACTCAGAGATAAGAGTGTAGCCTTGGCTAACCTCGTTTTGAGCATAACTCTCAATCCGACCGTTGGATCTGTCAACGTGCGTGAGCCGAAGGTCTAGAAAACGAGTTCTAACGCAATGCTTCCCGCCGACCGCTCTTGGTATTGCAACCAAGAGGTGATATCACCCTCGGAGCCAAGGTTCCAAACTGAGCAGTTCATAGGAAGCACTCCCTTCCACTGTGTTCTTAGCACCTGGTCATTTGTGCACGAAGGGCTAACTCCTCGGGTGTATGCCAACCAATGCTTCTTTAGTTTCTACTTTTGGTGGACAACTCTGTTAGGAGTCTCAAAGGTAAGAACTATACTCAATGATAGGCAACTGATAGGTTCTTATAGTCATAGAGCGAGCCTTTAGCCTAGGCACGCACTGCCTCCTTGGATGAGCCACTTTGGGGCTAATCTAGATTGCATCATCCCCCCTCCCTACATGGCACTCCCTCTGACCGCCAAGAGGCACTAGCCACTAGGAAGGACCTTGGAATGTTCTAGGATATCTCTTAGAACAGTCCTGTCCCCCTTTTGATCACAAAGAAAACTAGTAACTAGGCTCGGATTTGACCCAATGACCTCTCGCTCTAGAGACTAACTCAAGAACGTCAGAGCCACATAGAGTTGTCCTATGTAGTTTTTGATGGTTATACTATCCAGTTTAGACCAAGAGGACTTGCTCCAAAAGAAGCAGTGCATGCCTTGTCTATCTGGACCAGACTTAGGCGACTTACACCAAGGGAGCACTGAATGCCTAGTCCGTCCGTGCTTGTCCAAATGTCCGCTATGGACGAAGAGAATATCAGGTCAACAAACTCTCCCTTGCACCTTTGTCCATTAGTTGTGAGATATCTCCTCTCTCTAGCAGTCTTGGCCTTAGTCTTCCTTAGCTCCGTTGACCATACCGATGCCTCGAGTACATGCAGAGTGTACTTCGCTGTCAAGCGCCTTTGTCATACAATGTGCGAGCATCTTTTTGGTCTCCACGTATTCCAATTCCATGATCTTCTTTGCGACCAGGTGACGTGAGTAGTGGTACCTCATGTCAATGTGCTTGGTCTGCCAGGAGATGACATCATCTTGTGCCAATTTCAGGGCACTCTTATTGTCGATGCGGACCTTTACTCCTTTTTTTGTGGCACTTTCATCTCGGCTAGCAAACTGCGTAGCCACTGTGTCTCCTTGTATGCTTTTGACAGAGCAATGTACTCTGCCTCAGCAATACAGAGGGAGACAAAATGTTGCTTTCTTCTTGCCCAAGAGACTAACCCACTGTTCAAGAGGCACACAAAGCCCGAGGTGGACTTTCTATCATCGATTATTCCTCCCGAGTTGGCGTCCATGTAGCACACCAGCCGGAGCAGGTCAAATCCCTCTTGGCCTCCAAACGAGAGTTCCATTTGTTGTGTCTTTTGTAGATAGAGCATGGTGCGCTTGACTGCTTACCTATGTTGTGGCCCTCGATTATGCAAAAACCTGCTCACTTGTCCCACAACAAAGCAAATGTCAGGGCGTGTTCCTACCATGGCATACATGAGGTTGCCGACAATAGACTGGTAGGAAATGTTCTCCATCGTACGTCATTGTGCTTCCATGCTGGGGCTCATCAAGAAGGAGAGCTTCATGTTTGGTGTCATGGATGTGCTCATGGGCTTGCATTCCTTCATATTGTAGCGCTTGAGGACCTCCGTGATGTACGTAGTCTGGTTCAGCTCAATGGTGCCTGCTGTTGGATTGCGGTAGACGGCTATCCTAAGGTAGAACTCGAGCGGACCCATGTCCTTCATCTTGAACCTGTTCTTGAGATCTTTTTTCAGCTTGTTCAATAGCTCGAGTTACAACAAGAAGATGATGAGGTCATCCGCGTACAGTGCAACCAGCATCAAGCCTTGCTCATCCTCATGCACATAGATGATAGAGTCATCGTGGCATTGTATGAAGGTGAACCCGGCCATGAAGCCGTCCATCTTCTTCTACCACATCTTTGGACTGTTTCAGCCCGTAAAGCACTTTGACCAGTTTTCAAACCTTGCTCTCTAGAGATTCAACTCCCTTGAGCACTTCCATCAACACTTCTTCGTCTAGCTTCCCGTAGAGAAAAACTATCTTGACCTCCATCTGGTGGACCTCCACATCTTTTGTAGCAGCAATACCCAACATGGATCTAATGGAGGCAAAGGTGACGACATGCGTAAAGGTCTCATTGTACTCTTAGCCTGTATGCTAGGAAAACTCCTTTGCAAAACCTCTTGCCTTGTACTTGTCGATAGAACCATCCTGTTTGAACTATTTCCGAAGTACCCACGTTGACCGTACCACGTGCTCGTTTTGAGGCCTGTCCACCATGACCCATGTTCCGTTCTCTTTAATGGATTCCAGTTCGCTTTCCATTGCCTCCTTTCACTTGGTCGCACCAGGCATGTTCATAGCCTTCATTACGGTCACAAGCTCTCCCTGAGCCAAGTATGACCAGCAGAGTCCGGTCCATTCCGCACTCTCAGCATCGTACCTGGACGGTGGTGTCTTCAGGCGCGTACTACGCTAGAATGTTGCTGGTGGTACTTCAAGGCTTAGTTACTTCTGTTGTTCCTACGCTACCAATGATCCGTTGTTTGAGAAAGAGTCACCAGCCTCAGGGTCTGACTCAGAGGCCTCAGACGACTCTGACTTAGTATCAGAGTCCGCCATTGTGTCAGCGTGCACAGCTACTCTCCCTGTAGCACCATTCTTCATTGGCACCATCTGCCATTTCTCAGGTGCTTGATCACCTGACTTGAGCAACACAGTCCACTCTCCTGATTTGGGCGTATGGACAGGATCCAGCGACTCTCCCTTGCCGAGCGTCCTTTCTTCAAATGCGTCATCTTGGCTCCTGTTGAGGTTTCTAGCCACTTTGTCCCACAACCTGTATGCCTTGTGTGCAGTGTCGTATCTGACCATTCCACACTTGCGAGCGCGTGCATCGCGCTTTCCACTTCCTTCTCCTGCTTGGACCTTTGCCTTGGCAGTACAGCCAAAGACCCTCAGGTATGAGGCATCAGGCTACTTCCCTAACCAAGCCTCTTGTGGCGTCTTGAGCTATTTTTCTTGCTGCTTCTTACCACGCCTTCCAAGCACGGCTGCCAGAATGAGATTGACAATGTAGCAAGAAGCTCTAGCAGCTTCAGCCCAGAAACGAGGTGAGAGTTTGGCGTCAAACAGCAAACTTTGTTTCATGCCGAGGATAGTCTAGATAATCCTCTCGGCATTGTCATTACTCTGAGTGGTCTAAGACGTGGTGGTCTGAAGGTTGATGCCATGTTGGCTCAACCAGCCTTTGTATGGCATGGTGGTCTGGTGGGTGCTGGCACTTAACAAACAAGGGCCAAGGATAAGCTCTGCCCTTCAAGGTACAACCCTTGGACCCTAACCAAGATAAGCTCTACATTTGGAGGCGCGACCTTGGGTTCACTATTGTGTGTTCTTCTCTATTTGCAGGTGATCAACGGCTAAGGGGTAAGCGACGGATGTGCATCTTCCAAACAGGTAGCATACAACAGCCTACATCAGCCTACATCAGCCTCAACAAAGCAGAGGAGCAGAGAAGCAGACAAACAGTATGACGATACCCGTGATGCTCACACTCGAGCGGGACAACGCTGGAATATCAAAGTTCATAGGGTTTGGTTTTCCCTTGTGAGAATGGCGATTTGACATTGTCATGAGGATGTGTGGCTACTTGAAGATGTTCCTTGGAGAAGAGGTTGAACCTCTAAAAACAGATCGTTGATATGAAGCGTGGAGTGTCAAAAATGACATGGCGCTTGGGATTCTTGTCACATCAGTGCATGTGTCACACCATGTCCATCTCCAAGGTATCAAAAATGCATCAAAGGCTTATGAGAAGCTTTGACATGTAGACCAATCAACGGCTCTTGCAAATAACCTCTTCATCCTTCAAAAGCTGATTGTGTTGAGAGTGAGTGAGGGAGAGTCAATTCCGGACTTCTTGTTGCAGTTTGAAGTACTACAACAAGTGACCCAAATGAACTGGGAAATCAACACCAACATGCAGGCCATAATCCTCCTCATGGAACAACCTGAATGCTGGGCTTCTTTTATCACCGTCTTTGGCGGTTGGATGGAGGAGGATTTGACATATGAGGCACTGTTCGAGTACGTGCGCAACGAGGCCATGCATCGTTGCGGTAGTAAGGCTAACATTTCAGCCTATGCAACACAATATGGTGGTCGTGGCAACTATTGAATGTTTTTGCCCCTTGTTTAGTGTTGTAGGACGGATCAGGAATGCTCTGCCTCTTGTGGAGGTATGACCCCTAGATCCGTTGTAGTGTGACTCAACTATACTCTGTCTCTTGTGAGATATGACCTGTGAGTACACCATGTGGGTGAGTGGTTACCTTGGCCATTTTGTTGATTTGGCCAAGTGAGAGGTCATGAGGTTGATCCTGGCCCCATGCATATCTTGTTTGCTGTGGAAGCTTCCAAGAAAGAAAGTCCGTAGCCTCTTGGATGCTACATGGTTGGTCTGTCACCTTGACACTAGGATGCTTATGTGTCAAGCCCACAGTGCAAGTCTATTGGTGACGTGGCTGGTTCAGGCCACTTCCCAGGAATGTGCTTTTGAGTTCTAGGACTGGAAAGACAGCTATAAAAGGACTTGTCTTGCATGCTGATCAATCAACCCTTGCTTGATGCTCTCTTGCATATTGACGACTTGAGCTCTTCTTGAGATGTAATGCTAAGGCGTTAGTACTCTTGAAGGTGAAGTGTATGCCTGATTAAGTTTGGGGTGCATGACACATGTCAACAAAGGAAGAAGGCCTAAAAAACCTTTGTGAGCTTTTCGGTTTCGCGGCTTCTCTGCCAGAGGTGGTTAGCTCAGTACCTAACAAAGGGTTATGGGCCCACTCCTCTGGTTAGGGAAGTTTCACGCACGCAACCACTAAGGTCACAAGCAGTGAGAGCGCCTTCGCTCTCACCCAACTTCTCTGTTTGCAGGGCACTATCAGCAGGAGGGGAATGCAACACATCTGCACCTTTCTACCTTGGGAGCTGACATCAGCCTACATCAGCCTACATCAGCCTACATCTGCTTGCAACGGCCAACGGTAACAGGGGAAGTAGTTTCCTCTTCTCACCAACAGCCTACAGCGGCCTCAAACACAGGTTCATCGGCATCAACAACAGGTGCAGCAGCTGAAGCAGTTGTAGTTGTGGGGATGGCAGGGACAGGGGAACCAGGGAATCATTCGCCCATCCTCGGGTTTGATGGAGAGGGGTTTGCACTCTGGAAGTGGCAGTTTGAGATCATCATGGATGACAGAGATCTGCTAGGTTATTTTGACGGAAGTATCCCAGCACCAAAGGAGGAGGGTGCTGACCTTGTGGCATGGGTCAAGCTCAACAAGAAGGCTCTCGCCATTCTTGTGTCCTCCATACAACCCTCAGTCCTTTTGCACATCAGCGGTTGTACAGTGGCAGCCGCGGCATACGCCAAACTCGGCAAGGTGTTTCAGTCCTCCTCACTTGCCAACCGTCTCTTCATTCTACAAAACCTCATCAGCATGAGGCTTGGTGAAGGGGAGGATGTCTCCGCCTTCATGCAGAAGTTTGAGACGCTCTTGCAACAAGCCACCGGCATGGGGTGGGACCTGAAATCCGACATGCAGGCCATGATCTTTCTGATGACGCTGCCGGAAAGTTGGGGCCCCATGATAACAGTGATTGGAGGGTGGACTGAAGATCTAGTTTCCTACACCACCGTCTCTGAGTATGTGCGGAATGAAGCCATGCGTCGTAGCAGTAGTGAAGCAAACATGGCTGCCTTTGCCTCACGGAGCAGCGGCACCTTCCGCAATACCTCATCCTCTGGGTACAAGGGAAACAACAGCACTAGCAACAGTGGAAGGGGTGCAAAGCGCCAAGGAAACTGCCACAACTGTGGCAAGGCCGGACACTGGGCTCGAGAGTGCCGTGCACCCAAGAGAGAGGGAGGAGACGGGGATGAATGGCGAGGGGGAAATGGTGGGAAGGATCCCACAAGCTTGATGGCTGAGTGTGCCTCCAACAAAGGGCGGGCGATACTCAGGCCAGGAGCCTATGGCCTTGACTCGGGCACAAACGAGCACACCACTTACGAGAAGAGAGACTTCATCTCTCTTGCTCCGTGTAACAAGAACTTCAGAGTCGCCAACGGCAAGGTTGAGGCAGCTGAGGGGATTGGTGACAAGCTGGTCACAGTGGGTGTCAACGGTGGAGTTTCCGACCTCAAGCTAGAGGGGGTGGTCTACTTGCCCTCCTTCACAGCCAACCTGCTCTCCGTCTCTAAGATAACTGACCATGGCATGACAGTGGTCTTTACAGAGAAGGAAGCGGTGATAGTTCCCACCAAGGACATCAACATTTCCTACTCTTCCAAGAAGGTTGTCGCACACGTTCCTCGCGTTGATGGACTCTACGTCTTGCAGACCAAAACGACAACTTCAACGGCTGAATCTTTGGCCGAGAGTGATGATGAGGAGAG
>SZWC01004814.1:85054-123545 GCA_023375785.1 Penium margaritaceum | reverse complement strand
GTGCATGAGAGTGACAAAGGGACTATGTTGGTCGCCTTGTACGTTGATGACCTGATTCTATGCTCCTCTTCAACGAAGCTGCTAGACGATCTCAAGGGGCAGCTGAGTAGTAGATTCAAGATGAAGGACATGGGTCCTCTTGACTTCTATCTTGGAATTGCAATCAAGCGCGACAGAGTAGCAGGTACCATCAGCCTGAACCAGACAAAATACATCGACTCCATCCTCAAACGATACAACATGGCAGATTGCAAACCTGCCAGCACACCCATGAGCTCGGAGTGCAAACTCTCTACCTCCATGTCCCCATCCAACGAAGCGGAGAAAACTGACATGCTGGGCATCCCATATCAGTTTGTAGTGGGCAGTCTGATGTATGCCATGGTCGCCACCCGACCAGATATAGCCCATGCTGTTGGGCAGGTGAGCCAGTTTGTGGCCAATCCCGGTCCACTTCACTGGCAGACCGTAAAGCGCATCATGCGCTACCTTCAGGGGACACGGCACATGGGGCTCCAGTTTGGAGGCATCGCAGGATCCGCATCACTCCGTCTCATGTGCTACACTGATGCTGATTGGGGAGGGAATATCGATGACAGAAAATCTACCTCCGGCTTTGTGTGTATGTTGAATGGAGGTGCAGTCAGTTGGGCAAGTCGCAAGCAGGAATGTGTCTCTTTGTCAACAGCTGAAGTTGAGTACATTGCCTTGGCTGAGGTGTCTAAAGAGATGCAGTGGCTACAAAGCTTGCTATCCGAGATGAAGGCACCACAGGCAACGGCGACGGTCATCAAGATTGACAACATGAGCGCCATTGACATGTCAAAGAACCCCGTCCTGTCTAGGCGCACAAAGCACATCGAGATCCGCTACCACTACGCTCGAGACTTGGTCTACAAGCAGACAGTGGAGCTCGAATATGTCGGCACCAAGTTGAACCAGGCTGACATGCTTACAAAGCCACTGGACAAGGATCTCCACCAGGCAGGCAGGCAAGGTGTCGGCATGGTCAACACAAGTGATGACGAATGATGATGGTCACTGACGCAAGGTGCAAGGGAGAGATTTGTTGAATGTTTTTGCCCCTTGTTCAGTGTTGTAGGACGGATCAGGAATGCTCTGCCCCTTGTGGAGGTATTACCCCTAGATCCGTTGTAGTGTGACTCAACTATGCTCTGTCTCTTGTGAGATATGACCTGTGAGTACACCATGTGGGTGAGTGGTTACCTTGGCCATTTTGTTGATTTGGCCAAATGAGAGGTCATGAGGTCGATCCTGGCCCCATGCATATCTTGTTTGTTGTGGAAGCTTCCACGAAAGAAAGTCCGTAGCTTCTTGGATGCTACATGGTTGGTCTGTCACCTTGACACTAGGATGCTTATGTGTCAAGCCCACAGTGCAAGTTTATTGGTGACGTGGCTGGTTCACGCCACTTCCCAGGAATGTGCTTTTGAGTTCTAGGACTGGAAAGACAGCTATAAAAGGACTTGTCTTGCATGCTGATCAATCAACCATTGCTTGATGCTCTCTTGCATATTGACGACTTGAGCTCTTCTTGAGATGTAATGCTAAGGCGTTAGTACTCTTGAAGGTGAAATGTATGCCTGATTAAGTTTGGGGTGCATGACACATGTCAACAAAGGAAGAAGGCCTAAAAACCTTTGTGAGCTTTTCGGTTTCGCGGCTTCTCTGCCAGAGGTGGTTAGCTCAGTAGCTAACAGCAAGAACTCCTCTTCTGGTAAGAGCAGCAGCGGAAGCCGTGGCGGTGGAGGAAAAGGCAATGGTGGCGGCTGAAAGAGTTCAAAGTGTCCAGGAAAGTGCCATAATTATGGCAAGCCTGGACATTGGGCACGGGAGTGTAGGGCTCCCAAAAAGGAAGACGGCGATCATGGTGGTAGATATGAGGGCAAAGGAAAGGGTAAGAAGGAGTTGACGAACATGATGGCTGAGAAAGTACCGCCAACCAAGGGAGCGGCACTGCTCAAGCGTGGAGCCTACGGGCTTGACTCTGGCATGAACCACCACTCTTCACGGGAGAAGGATGGGTTAATCTCCATTGGGGACACTAAATGTTGCTTCAGGTGTCCCAATGACAGCCTTGTCCATGCGCAAGGTGAGGGAGATAAGTTGATCAGCATCAACGTGAACGGTGCTGAAAAAGACTTAAAGTTGGAGATTGTCGTCTGAATGCCGTCCTTTGTGGCGAATCTCTTGTTAGTGTCCAAAATCATGGACCACGACATGACAGTCGTTTTCAGGAAGAGGAGGCCGTGATTATTAAGAGCAAAGACAGCAAGATCTCCTATCCCAAGGAAAGTCTTGTCGCACAAGTCCTAAGAGTTGATGGGCTCTACATGTTGCAGACCAAGCCCCTTGAGAGTACAAATAAGGGATATGCAGCGGTTGAAGAGCCCAAGTCTCAAAAGTCTGATGTTGCACCACAAGCCATCAGCATGCCGGCCAACTCCACTGACAGTGGTGCTGAGCAATGGCACAGGCGGTTTGGCCGTGTGGTCGACAACATCCTACAAGCTATGCAACAGCACAAAGTGATTTATGGGATGGAGGGATGCAAGGCCAAGGATGAGGGAAAGTGCAAGAAGCTATGTGAGCCATGCCTCAAAGGCAAGGCAAAGAGAAAGTGCTTTAAGCATCATGGGAAACGTGCAGCAGCAATCTTGGACCTGATTCACTCTCATGTGTGCAGACCATTCGGTACTCCTTTGTATGGCGGCAGCAGGTTTCTTGACCTTCATCAATGATCACAGTCGCAAGATGTGGATCTACTTCCTCAAGGCAAAGGGAGAGCTAAAGGAGAAGCTGCAAGAGTTTGTCGCGATGGTAGAGCGGCAGACAAGCAAGAAGGTCAAGGCATTGCGCAGAGATAATGGTGGTGAGTACAAGGCGTGCAAAGGCTGGTTGCACCAACACGGCATCAACCACTAGACCACCACGCCTTACACGACCCAGAGACGTGGCGTTGGCGAGAGGATGAACCAAACTATCCTCGGCATGACACGAAGCATGCTCTTTGACGCCAAAATCCCACCTCGCTTCTGGGCTGAAGCTGCAAGAACTGCTTCCTACCTTGTGAATCTCCTTGCGGCAGCCACGCTTGGAAAGGGTGGTAAGAAGCAGCAAGAGAAGCAGGTCAAGATGACACACAAGGCTTGGCCAGGGAAGAAGCCAGATGCCTCATACTTAAGGGTCTTTGGTTGTATTGCCGAGGCAAAGGACCATGTAGAAGAAGAAAGTGGCAAGCTAGATGCACGTGCTCGTAAGTCTGTAATGGTCGGATACGACACCGCACACAAGGCATACAGGCTAAGGGACCAAGCGGCAGGAAAGCTCATCATGGGCCGAGATGTCGATTTTGATGAAAGGACGCTCAGCAAGGGAGAGTCGCTGGACCCTGTCCATGCTCCCAAATGAGGAGAGTGGGTTGTTGTGCTTGATTTAGGTGATCAGGCAACACAGAACTGGCATATGGTGTCAGTGAAGGATGGTGCTGTAGGGAGAGCGGTTGTACAAGCTAACAGAGTGACAAACTCTGACACTGAGTCTGAGTTACTATCAGAGAAGTGCTGATGGAATTGCTCGAGGGAGTGGAAGCTCCAGAGGGCAAGGTTTGCAAACTGGTCCAAGCACTCTACAAGCTAAATTAGGCCCAAAGGATTTGGTACAAGGAGATGGACGGCTTCATGGCCGGGCTCACCTTCACGCACTGCCAGAATGACCCTAGTGTCTATGTGCGGGAGGATGAGTAAGGCTTGATGCTGGTTGCATTGTACGTGGATGACCTGATCATCTACTCGTCATCGGTCGAGCTCTTGAACAAGCTAAAGACAGATCTCAGCAACAAGTTCAAGATGAAGGACATGGGTCCACTTGAGTTCTACCCCGGGATAGCCGTCCACCGTAATCGAGCAGCAATCACCGTCGAGATGAACAAGACCAAGTACATAATGGAGGTCCTCAAGTGCTACAACATGGAGGACTGCAAGCCCATCAGCACACCCATGACAACAGACATCAAGCACTCCTCCTCCATGAGCCCCAGCACAGAGCAGAATGGTGTGATATGGAGAATATTCTATACCAATCTCATGTTGGCAGCCTCATGTATACCATGGTAGGAACACGCTGTGACATTTGCTAAGCTATGGGAGAAGTGACTAGGTTTTTGGCCAATCCAGGGCCACAACACTGGGAAACAATGAAGCGCATCATGCGCTATCTATAGAAGACCCGACACATGGGACTTCAGTTTGGAGGCAAAGAAGGATCTGACCCGCTGCGGCTGGTATGCTACACAGACGCCAATTGGGGAAGAAGAATCGATGACACAAAGTCCACCTAGAGCTTTGTGTGCCTCTTGAATGGTGGTGCAGTCTCTTGGGCAAGCAGAAGGTAAGACTGTATCTCCTTCTCTACCAGTGAGGCAGAGTACATTGCTATGTCGGAAGCATGCAAGCAGACATAGTGGCTTAGACGTTCCAGAGTTAGTCTCTGGAGCGAGAGGTCATTGGGTCAGATCCCAGCTCAGTGACTAATTTTCTTAGTGACCAAAAGGGGGACAGGAAGGTTCTAAGAGAAATCTTAGAACATTCCAAGGTCCTTCCTGGTTGGTGGTGCCTCTTGGCGGTCACATGGAGCGCAAAGTAGGCAAGCCATGTTGACTTCAACTTCCGGCTTTTGGGGTCAAAGTCTAAGTCGGAGAGTCGGTCAAAGTAGACTTTAAGTCGACTTGGATATTGGTACTGGAATATAGATTCTGAGTTTCTGATTCCAACGCAATTTTAAACGTTAAAATCCGTTAGCATTAGAGTGAGTTATGACTGTTCAAAGTTGGGGTGTGCATAAACACATCATGCAGGTAAGTTATGTGTATAAATCATGTCTAATGACATCATATGCATGATACATATACAATCCATCAAGTGTTGAAAGTCACATATAGACTGCTTTTGAGTAGATTCTACGCAAGACACGGTATTTGGCACACAATTTTGAGCATCTTGACAGGTTGGATGAAAACCGACTTGCGACTTGGCTCATAAGAAGCTGACTTCCAACTTTCGACTTCCGACTTTCGACTTCCCACTTGGCCATCGACTTCAACTTTCCAGAGTCAACATGGTAGGCAAGAGGAATGATGCAATCCAGATTTCCTCCAAAGTGGCTCATCCAAGGAGCCACTGCGTGCCTAGGCTAGAGGCTCGCTCTAGGACTATAAGAACATGTTAATTTCTTGTCATTGAGTACAGTTCATACCTTTGAGACTCCTAACAGAGTTGTCCACCAAAGACAGACACTAAAGAAGCATTGGTTGGTCTATGCCCTAGGAGTTTGCTCCTTGCACAAAAGTGACGAGGTGCTAAGGACACAGTACAAGGAAGTGATTCCTATGAACTGCTCAGTGTGGAAGCTTGGCTCTGTGGGTGATATCATCTCTTGGTTGCAATACCAAAAGCCGACGGCGGGAACCATTGTGTTGGAACCCATTTTCTACACTGTTGCCTGAGGCAAGTTGACATGTCAAAGCTCATAGGGATGGGTTTTCCCTTGTGAAAATGCCAATTTCAGATTTTCATGAGGGTGTGTTCCTATCTGAAGATGTTCCTTGAAGAAGAGGATGAACCTCAAAAAATAGATGCTCGATATGACGCGTAGAGTGTCAAAAATGACATGACGCTTGCGATTCTTGTGACATGAGTGCATGAGTCACAACATGTCAACCTCCAAGGTATCACAAATGCATCAATGGCTTGCTTGCATGTGCACACCAATCAACAGCTCCCGCAAATCACCTCTTCATCCTTCAAAAACTCATTTTAATGAGGGTGAGCGAGGTAGAGTCCGTTCCGGACTTCCAATTGCAATTTGAAGGACTGCTCTAGCAAGTCACCCAAATGAACCAGGAAATAAACACCAACATGTACGCCATGATCCTCCTCATGGCGGTTCCAGAATACTATGATCTTGTGTTCACTGTCTTTGGCGGTTGGAAGGAGGATGATTTGACGTATGAGGCAGTGTTCGAGTACGTGCGCAACGAGGCCATGCGTCGCAGCAGTAGTGAGGTTAACATTTTCCCTTATGCTGCATAGTTTGGTGGTTGTGGCAACAACTCCTCTTCTGGTCAGAGCAGCAGCGGAAGCAGTGGCCATGGAGGAAGAGTGATACCCCCAATTTTGCCACGCACAATGTTACTTCCGCGCTCTCTAACTACGCGTTTGGTCTGCTCCGCGATCTTGTCGTTTCGCGATTCTAGGCAACACCCGCTGACCACTCGTCCACTACCTCCCCTGGTCTTCCGTGGATGCTTCACACCGTCTGGGTCCCAGTCGTGGGTAGTGCTCCACGGCTCCCTCCTTGCCGGCACGAGAGTCCGCCACCTCGTGGCCTCTGACTCCTTTGCGTGCGGAACCCCGTTCCGCGGTCGTGTGCAAGGCCGCGGAGTCGCCAGCAGCACTCTTTACCCAACTTGTGTTCCCTGGTGATGACAGCGCTCAGTAGAACCTTTGATTGTTCTCAGGAGGGGTAGATTGAGCAGTATGCTCCGCGCACACCCAGAGGATAAGTATTCGTCCTCCGCAGAACAACTCCGCGGAAAGCACGGTTACAACTTCCTCAACAGGTGCGGATCTCAGAGGGTGAAGCGTGGGTNGCGTGCGGAACCCCGTTCCGCGGTCGTGTGCAAGGCCGCGGAGTCGCCAGCAGCACTCTTTACCCAACTTGTGTTCCCTGGTGATGACAGCGCTCAGTAGAACCTTTGATTGTTCTCAGGAGGGGTAGATTGAGCAGTATGCTCCGCGCACACCCAGAGGATAAGTATTCGTCCTCCGCAGAACAACTCCGCGGAAAGCACGGTTACAACTTCCTCAACAGGTGCGGATCTCAGAGGGTGAAGCGTGGGTGTGAGCCACACCAACACTTGCGCGGATTAATGAGATAGAGGGAGGAAATCGGGTTCTGAACAAGTCAGGGCTCTCAGGCTCATGAGTGGGACATAGGCTTGTATTAGCTCAAGCTGTACATGATCAGGCAAAGGTAAGCATCTCTGGTCATTGGTCAGATCATAGGTAGATCACGGATCACACTAGTCCCTCCGCTAAACTACTGCTTTATATCTGCCAAACCTGGCCTCCTCCTAAGACATCTCCTATCACTCTTTCCCTTATCTTGGACTCCGCGCGGTGCGCTACACGAACCGCGGGTCTCGTCCTTGACACACACACACACTTCACTACTATATTTCCTTGTTCTGCTACTACACCTTCCTCTAGTCTGCGGCTTGGACGCTCGTGGTCTTGTGTTCTTCCTTGAATCTTCGTTTTCGCGCGGTGCGTTTTCCCGGTCTCCTCCTTGATTACCGCTGGCCCCCTTGAGCCCTCATTGGTCGAGCTCCTGCCTGGCCTCTGGTCTTGGCATCGTGTGTTTCTGCACGTCCGGCGCACCATCTTCTCCGCGGCTCGACTCATGTTCCCTTCTCACCGTGGATTCTCACCCTGCTGTCTCGCTCGTTTTGGCTTCTCCGCATCCATTCCTTCCAACCGCCGTTGATAGATCATCGTCAATTCCTGCTTCTTGGCGGCAGCTCTCCCGCCTCTTTCCTTCACCACTGCCAGATTCCGCGCCACCCCATGCTCTACCGCAATCTTATTGCGGAAGCCAGCATGCCTTGCGCGTTCTCCGGTACTCTGCGCTCTCCCCTTTATCCTTCTCCGCGGACCTCTGGCCGCGGCAGCCTTGTTCCGCGGATCTGTGGGGACCTGCGATTTCCCCTCCGCGGATCCACCTTCTCCTCAGCGGAGATGCGATGGATCCCCGCCTGACACAGATGCCCCCAACTCCCCTTTTCCAAGACTCTGTCCCAGAGTCTCCTTAGCGCAAAAGGTGTGTGAAATTTCTCTGGGGGCCTGGCCGCTGCCGTTGTTGGCAAGGGCGACAGTAGGTCTCCACTTCTTCGCCCTCACGCTGATACCTCGCGGAGCACTCCTGGTGCACGTATAGCTGGCAGCCCTCACACCTGACTCCTGTAGTGATGTCTTCCGCGCCCAGCCTCCTTTTGCAGGTAGAGCAGTGGGATTCGTTCATATGTCCTGCAGCTGGTGCAGCGGTATACTGTGAGCCCCTCCTCATTCCTGCCCACCTCTGTAGCACACAGTGCGTGGGCCCATCGTCTGCAGTGCTCACAGTGGCATGCTGTCTCGGTAACAATCCCCATACATCCATCTCCGCAGCACTGCAATCCGGAGTTCTCCGCACCCCAGTTAGCTTTTCAAGGCTCAGCCAAGCACTGGTGGCATGTCCACACTCCTTCCTTGCCCCTTTTGACGCACCGCAGATGGCACATCTTTACGCACTTGCAACATCTCTTGCCGAACTCCGCCATCTCCTCGTGGCAGGCTACGCAAGCAGGTTCTCAGGTCTCCGCGATGAAGCTGAGGTAGCAGTCTCCCTCAAGGAGCTCATTGCCTACACATTGGTGGCATTGGCCCTTCCAGGCAGAGCTGCTTGCCACCAGGCATTCGCGGTGCGCAAACCTTGTACAGACAACACATTTCTCCCTGTCTTGCACAGTCTTTAGGCATGTGGGGCATGGCGCGGATTAGTGCCCTCCCATTCCCGGTCCCTCCTCTTCCTCTGATTCTTCCTCTTCTTCTTCCTCACTCACTCGCAGTGCCCTGCGAACGCCTCGTTGCCTCTCGACCTCCTCCCTGCACCTCCTGCACACCGCAGCCCCGCTTCGCCCTCTGCGCCCATCACGAGGTGGGGCCAAGCAACCAGTGCAGATTTTGCGGAGGCATCCGCCACAGTCCTGCACCTCCACTCCCCACCACTGGCCGCATTGAGCGCATTTCTTTTCTTCCAGTTTGTTCCTCCTTATTTCCTCTACGGTGACCCGTCCCTCCGCCTGCCATTGCCTCATTGTGGCCCCGGAAACGGAGTGCGGTCCTCTCTTTCTCTCGAGAAGCCCTTCTTCCTCCTCTTCCTCCTCCACTGGGTCCCACCTCCCGCGGGGCGGCGCTCCCCCAGCACCAGGTCATGCTCCCTCTTCCTCATCCCTTTTCTTCGCGGCCTCCTGTTTAGCAGCCTCCTTCAGGCATCGCACGCAGGTTCGATTTCGTCCGATGCAGGTCTTGGAGGCTCCGTCGGCGTACTGATGCGCTGGATTCCCGCATACCCGGCACACCACCTTTAGGAGTGGTTCAACAGGGAGGTTTTCTTCGCACCACACACAAGGGCCAGTGTAGTCGGCCAGGGCCTTAGGGCTCATTGGCACCCCCGCCTGCGGTGGTACTTTCTGAGGTAGTTGCTGGGATACTCCCGCTGGGGTCCGCTCGGGCTGTGGTTCAGGTCTGCCTTCAGACTCCTCCTTTCCCTAGTCCCGCGGCTTTCTCTGCTCTTGCTGTCTCTCCTCCTACTGGTCTTGCTGTTGCTCCCGCCTCCGCAGCTCGCGTTGTTGCTCCTTTTGTACCTCCTCCGCGGCAAGTTTGCGGACATCAGATTCCTCCTCCTCAATCTCCTCTGGTTCCTAGCTCCATTCCTGCTCTTGCTGCGACACCAATCTCTCAAAGACATCTAGTACCTCCTCCACTCTCCAACCTCGCGAACCTTTCCGCTGTCCCAGGGACGGCAAGCGACCTCCCGTCCCGGGGATCTGCATTTGCCATGCAGGTGGCAGCACCACAAACTCCGTGGCCGGATAACTGCAATCGCTGAATCCCTCAAATCCTTCCAGCCACACCTTCCCTGCTTCAACGCTAGCCACGCGGTACACCTCCCGCGGTTCTCCTGCCTCTCTCCCCGCATTGGGGAAGGGGCGGAGGTACACCAAGTGACCCTCCTTGATGGGCCCATGGTTGAGCCGTCGGTTTGCTGCGTCACATCCGCGCCAGGCTGAAACAGAGCCCCTTAAGCGCGCCTCTGCCCCCATGGCCTTGGTCCTCTCACAACGCTCGCGGGACCATTCCGCGACCTCCTTGTCCTTTTCCTCCTCCAAGAGCTTTTCTCGCTCCTCCGGCGCAAGTGGTAGCCTTAGCGGTTTCTGGGGCATGCCCATTGCCGCCCGCGGTGGTTGTCCGAAGAGTAGCATGTGTGGTGAGAAGGAGGTTGCTTGGCTGGGTGTTGTGTTGATGAAGTGTGCCGTCTTCCTCAGCTTTTCAGTCCAGCTGCTGCCCTCCGCGGTTGCCACTGCCCTCTCCACTATGTCATGCACCCGCTCCACTTGCCCTCGTGAATCTGGCCAGTACCGCCCGGAATGCACATGGCGGACCCCCCACTCCTCCTGTTCTTCTCTGAAGGCCCCCATGAACTCCGTGTCATTGTCGCTGTACACCACGCTGCAGCCACCAAAGCGATAAAAGATTTCCTCGCGGATGAACCTTGCCGCGGTGGCTGAACTCTTGTTGGGCACAGCGCAGATCGAGAGATACTTTGTGAAGTGGTCCACCGCTGCAATCTAGTATCGGTTGCCTTGGTCGTGGTGTGCGCGGGGGCCGTGGAAGTCGATGGTAATCTTTTCGAGCGGCTCGCCAATAGGGGAGGGTTGGAACAACGGCTGGTCCTGCGGCGTAGTTTTCCGCGCTCGTTCGCAGGGGGCGCAGTGTTGTACCACATCTTTGATGATGGCCACCAGGTTCGGCATGTGGATGATGGGCGTCAGGCGGTCTTTCACTGCCTGCACACCAGTGTGGTGGTGGCGATGGTAAGCCTCCACAACTGCCTTCTGCAACATTGGTGGGGGCACCCACAAGACACGCGGAGTTATCCTCCAGAGACGACCGTCCTCCCATGCATACTGCTCACACAAACAGGCTAGGTCGTCCCTTTTCCTCCGGTAGAACTCCATACCCAGCTGTGTTTCCAGATCCGCATACATCTCTGCGCCTCCGCCTTCTGCTATTCCTTGCTGCTGGCGCGGAGAAGGATGTGGGCGGTCTGCCAGATCCGCCACTCCTGCGTTTCCATGGGTCCCTTCCTCCCCGCTTTCTCTGTTACTGCTTCCCTTAGCTTCCGCTTCGTCTCTTGTATTCTTGCCCACAATCCGCGCGCTCGCCTCCCATCCTGCTCTGCTTTCATCAACTCGAACGTCTTGCGGTTCTCTTCATCATAGACCGGTGGCTCTCGGTCCCAAGGATCAGGTGCATGGAAGAGCCAAAGGATTCCGACCGCTCCAAGCTCTCCTTCATCCCACTGCTCTCGCAGACTGCTCTCAGCGGGGCCGCTTGGGCGTCTGCCGCATCCACCAGCGCGGTGCAGCTCAATCACCTCCTCCTTCTTGTGTGGAGCCGCTCCTGGAGCCCGCAGTAATCCCTGGCTGCGTGTGAGAGGTTGTTCCTCTTCCGAGTCTCCCGGTGACTCACTGATTTCAGAAACCACCATCACCGCCTCTTTCTCTGCGCGTCCCCTCCTTTCCGGCCCCTTGCATGCAACTGCTATCGCAGCCTCTCCCAAGACGGGCCGCAGTGGAGCCGGCACCATCTCCGGTGGCATGTGGACTTTGCAGAATACTGCCATTAGAAGCTCTGCTGCCTGCGCCGCCTCCCGTTGGGCCTGCGCCAACTGTTCCGGAGTCACGCCGGGGCTGGGGCCTTCGTGTGCCCGAGGTTGTTTCTCTTTCCGTGGCTCCGCAACCGCTTTCTCTTCCGCCTTCCTCTTTCCTTTCGGAGCAAGAGTTGTTTCTTCCGGGAAATTCTGCGCCGGCTCCTCACTTCGGCTGGTGTCTGTTGGTGTTGTTGTTGTGGCCTGGCTTAGCGTCGCTGCTACTTTCCGCACCACTGCCGCCGCTCGGGCCTGAAGTTGTGCCTTCCGTTCTAGGGAGCCAGCGGATGGCTCCGGACGGTAGCGCTTGACGCCAGCCTTATACCTCTTCCCCATCTTCTGTTCTCCTTGTGCTCCTGCCTACCTCACCGCGGTCCTATCTATTGTTGCTTCCTTTGCTGCCTCCGTCGCTGTACTACCTGCTCCCACTCTGACCGCCTCCGCGGTTGCCTGTGTTTCTGCTACTACCTGTGCCTCCGTGGCTACTGCCCCTGCTACCTTGTCTGTCGCTATCGCCGTTGCCTCCACTGCCGCTACTGCTGCTGCCTCTGCCTCTGCTTTTGCCGCTTATGTTGCTACTGCTGTTGCCTCTACTTCTGCCGCTTTTGCTGCTGGTGCTACAGCCTCTTCCACCGCTGCTGCCGCCGTTGCTTCTGCTTCCCCCATGATTTCCCATATGAGTTCTTCTGCAGCTTCCTTGTCTGTCTTAGCCGCCGCCTCCCATTCCTTAGCCAATCGGGCCTCCTTCTCCGCGGCATCTGCGACCACCCGTTCTGACTCGGCTGTCTCTTCCTCCCATTCCTTCCGCAGGCGTTCCCACATCTACTGCAACTGAGGGGAGGGCTGGGTGTATTCGCGAGCCTCCTCCACCTCCGCATCCAACCTGCTCTTGTCCTCTCGGCATACTTCCGCTGCCTCCATGGCCTAGTGTCGCACCTCTTCTTGCTTGAGATTCATTCCCTTTCCTCGAACCACGGTCCAGTGTGTCTCCACAACCGCTGCTGCTACCCTGGTGCGTATCACATTCTGGACCGTCAGCGTCTAGCATTTTTCCATGGCTTCCATCTAGCATCCCTCAGGTACCTGGGTGTGAGCAAGCCGCGATCTTTCTTCTTGCGGGTACTGAACGCTCCATCTGGTGTAGACGAGGTTGAGCAGATATCCCCACCTCCATTCGTCTGCCGCGGATCTTCACCACGGTGCCTCTGCCGATCCCGGTGTCTGGTCATTCACATGGTACAGGATGAGGGCTCTGGCCCTCTCCTCGAGCAGGTGCGCGTACCGTCTCTCTGGACTGCTCCGCTGGTCCTTCCGCACCCTGTTCCACCACACTCGAGCGGCCTCCAGTGATGGGTCCGCCCGCTCAGTGTCCAATAGTTGTGCGACGCCAGTCATGTCGCTGGCCACCCCTGGTTTGATGCTCAGGCTATCCCGCAGTGCCAAAACAAGGCGCTCTGCGCCTGTTATTTCTAGCAAAAGCATCTTCCTTTCGTGCAATTCGAGGGCTAGCACCCCCGTTGCTGCTCCCATTAGCACCACCTGCCACATTCTGCCGAATAGTGAATCCTCGAACTTCGCGCGGATCACTTCCGGGATCTCTCTCAGCAGTTGAAGCATGACGCTGCTCACTACTTCAAGCAGCAGGGCTTCCTTGGGCTGCTCCCCGCTGTCCCTCGAGCTTTCCTCGAGGTACGTTCTCGCCCCTTCCATCACCTTTCCTGTGCCCAGCAGGGGACGTGCGGGTTGCCGAGTTGGACTACCGTGCGAGGTCGGCGGCGAGTGAGAGAGCGCCGTCGTGGCCGGGGAGGGGACTGGGGTAACCAGGGTTTGAGCTTCATCTCGCTGGCTTGGTGTTGGGGTGGCAGTTGTTCTTGCCACTGCCTGTGTTACCCCAGCCACTGGCTCCATTCGCCTGAGGATCTGCGTCAGTGTGCTCGTGGCCGGGCCTTGTCGCGACGGGCCTGGTGATTTGGCCACAAGTAGCGTGACCTGCGTTGGTGTTCGTTCCGTAGGACACGACCACGGTGGGATTGTCACTGCTGGTCTTGTGGTTTGTGTCAGGGTCGTCCCTGCGGCCGGGCTGGGCCGCGGTGAGGCCGCAGCCGCTGCTGGGGTGGCCGTCACTGGTGTTGGCGGAGTTCTTGTTGCCGAGCCAGGTCGAGACACACCTGTTGCAGCCGTAGGTGGTACTGGTGTCCTTGCGGGTGCGGTCCTTGTCGTGTGGCCCTGCAGCAGTAGAGCCACTGTTCGCGTTGGTGGTGTTGGTGTCCGTGCCGGGCGGTGCCCTGCGCCCGTGTTGAGAGCAGGGCGGCATAGTTGTCGCCGGGTAGATCCACCCCCCCGCGACAAAGGCGCGGATCCCGTGCCTTGATTGCGTGCCATGTCGGATGTTCCGCGGGCGAGAGCCCACCTGCGCGTTATCCGTGGAGTGTGTCGAGCGCCGGTGAGAGCTGTGTTGATAGTGGAGAGGACCGTGGTCGGAGATAGTCGATGTGAGGTAAAGAGCGGGGTGAACGATCGAATGCCGGAACTGGAAATGAGACTGAGGATGCGTGCACCGATCAATATATCCGCTTGGGGCGGTGCGAGCCAGTCCACCGCGAGTAGAATGTCGTATGTGCGGACATCGCAAACCTGGACGGTTTTTTCCGCATGTACATTCGCCACCTGCATGGGGAGGCCCACGATTTGTCCGAGCGGTGCGTCAATGTCCCCGGTAGAGATGGAGAAGCGGAGTCGAGTGGGTTGGATGAGGTGCTGCATGTGGAGCGAGTGGACCATCCGGAGCGCAATCGTGGTATGGGTGGCGCCGGTGTCCACGATGGCCACGAACTTGCATCCACATATCCACACGTAACACCACGCCACGTGGACATCAGAGGGTGCGGGCGGTCCGGGGGTGAGGGCCGCGGGTGCCCAGATGCATGAGGCACGTGCAGCGGCACCGCGTATACTGGAGTATGTGAGAATGATGCTGCGGGATAGCAAGCAGATGCCGGTCAGGTTGTCTCGCGTGCATGCGAGGCGGATGCCAAGAGGGGCAAGTGAGGTATTGTGAGTGTTGAAGAGGGCGCGGAGACTTTCTGCAGACTCAGGGGAGTGGAGGAGAAAGTCTACCAGAGTGAGGGGATGGCGGTTCTCAAGAAGTGTTGTGGCGAGAGCAAGAGATTGTGGTTCCCTCAATGGGGAAGTCTTTGGTGGAGCAGTAGACGTTCACCAGGCTCGCGGGTTTGCATGTCGTGGGGGAATATGGGGAGCAATTCCCTCCAACGTCCAACCGCGGATGGTAGGGTTGTACCTGCAAACAAGCTGCAGGCTAGACACGGAGATGGCTGGTAGAGTCTCCGCGACGGTCCACTCCGCGGCGGGATCGAGCGCATTCAAGAGTTGCAAGGCAACCTCCTGTTCCTCCTCATCGAATTCTCTTGCCACTCCCTCCCATTCTGCCTCAGTGGGTGGAGGTGGTGTCCCGACCTCTGGAACAGGTCCTGCATCATTTAGAGGTGCCTCCGCTATGTTTGGCGGTGCCTGGTCTGGATCTGGCCAGCCAGTGCGCGGAAGTCGGCTCAGGGCATCCGCGTTGCGGTTTGCAAGTGCAGGCTGGTATTTGATCTTCATGTTGTAACCCTGGAGGAGGAGTGCCCACTTGGCTAGGATGCCCTCATGGTTTTGAGTAGTCAGGAGCCACAGCAGCGCCTGATGGTCTGTAAAAACCGTGAACGGCTTGCCATTCTTGATGTAATCGCGGAAGTGTTGCAGTGCCCAGAGGAAAGCCAGGCATTCGCCCTTCATCGGAGGGTACTTCCGCTCCCCTTCCGTGAGAGCACGGCTGGCGTAGGCAATCACCTTCTCTATGGGTTCCTGCACCGTCTGGGAGAGGATGGCCCCAAGCCCGTCCCGCGACCAGTCGGTGGTGATGGAGAATGGGAGGTTGAAGTCAGGGAACTCGAGCATGGGCGCGGTAACGAGGCGGTGCTTGATTTCCTTCCATGCGTCCGCGCAAGCCGACGTCCATTCGAATGGCACGTCCTGGTGCGTCAACTCCTGGAGCGACTTGATGATGCGCGCGTGGTCACGCACAAACTTCCGGTAGAATGAGACGAAGCCCAGGAAGATCTTGACCTGCCCCGCGGAAGTGGGCTGGCTGAACTGCCGCGAACTTTTCAGGATCGGTCTTGATACCATCCGCACTCATTACGAAGCCCAGGAACTCCATTTCCACGGCCCCGATAGAGCACTTGGCTGCCTTGAGCTTCAGGTTGGCTCTGCGGAGGGCAGCGAAGACGGCGGCCAGGGAGGAGAACAGTTCCTCGAAGGTGTGGGCCGCGACCATGATGTCGTCAATGTAACAGCTGACATTGGGGATTCCGCGGAGGGTGGAGTCCATGACCCGCTGAAATGTAACGCTTGCATTGGGGAGTCCAAAAAGCATGCGTGTAAACGCATATAGGCCTTCTGGTGTAACAAACGCAGTTTTGGCAATGGAGTCCGGGTGCATTGGGACAGCGTGAAAGGCAGCCTTCACGTCTAGCTTTGCAAACCATCCGCGACCCTGCTGGCGCTCCTGTATGTCGACAATCAGAGGCATGGGGTACGCATCTTCCTTGGTCACACGGTTGAGATCGCGGAAGTCAACGCAGAATCGCTTGGACCCGTCCGGCTTCCCAACAATGACCAAGTTGGCACGCCAGGGACTGACGATTGGGACAATCACCCCCTACGCCTTGAGCTCTACGAGCCCCTCTATGATGATCTTCTCATGTTCCGGAAGTATACGCCGCACCTTCTTTTTTGTGGGCATGGAGTCCCACGTGGAGATGACATGGAAGGCTTCCACAGCCCCCAGGGCAACCGCGGATCCAGCGAAGATGTCCGCAAATGCGTCCAACAGGTCACATAAATCCTGTTTTTGTGCGAGAGAGAGTCGTGAGTGGAGCATATGATCCCATCGCGGGGGTGGTAGTGGCGCTTTCTCGCGTAGCGGGTAGAATTCTTCCTCGTCGTCGCATGGATGTCCATCTCCTAGGACTCGTTGTCCCTTCTGCCACAATCCCAGGAGGTTGCTCTGTACTCCGGGCTCAGTTGACTCCTCCGCGATCTCTTGCCAGTCGCGTGCTGTCACCTGTTCCGCATCTCGTACATTGGCCGTGAAAGGTGGCAATCTGTTTTCTCGTGCCAAGGAGTCCGCTGTTGCAGCGTCCAGGAGGGAGAAGGGTTCGCCGCCGGTTACGGTTACCGTCATCCGTTCGCCGATGGTGACTGGACAAAATGCTTCTTCCCCGTAGGCGGAGCTGAGTTGCATGACGCCGAGGGAGAAGAGAAGGTTGGCCCGTCGCGGTACCAAGTAATCCATGCCCAGGAGTACGTCATACATCCTGGCCTGCGTGACTTGGACGTTCAGTGGTTCATGGAGAGATCCCACCTGCATGGGTAGGCCATAAACTTCCCCATCTCCATAGTCCATTTCGCCCGCTGAGTTGGTAAAAAGGCGTCGGGTAGGGAGGATGCGGTCTGTCCATCCGACCACTAGAAGGACGCGGAATGCCACAGTGGTGTGAGTGGCCCCTGTGTCAATTATGGCCAGGAACTTCCTTCCACATATCCAAACCATGCAGCAAGCGACCTCGTAGTGGTTGTCATCACGACGCGGTGGTTCCAAGGGCTCCGGTGCCCATCCCCATTCTTCTTTCGCAAGGCTCAGTGCCAGTGAAGTGTCGGGTACCGCACGACGGGTGTTCTGTGTGCCAGCGGTGGGCGTGGTGCAGTTAAGGGAGATGCCCACAGCTTGGAGGCGTTGATTGGCTCTGGAGAACTCCTCCTTCAGTCGGGGTGCAATCTCTGGGTGAATGCGGAGGAACTCAAAGAACTTGACTTCCGCAATGGGAGTGGCAAATAGACGTTGGACGGGATCACTACTTCCCTCCGTGGCCGTTGGAGCTGCTGTTGGTGCCGGCGAAGATGGGGCAGGTTGCTTTTCCGCTGCGGGTGGTGGTTTTGTCTGCCATCGTTTATCCGGCACGACGGTCCGTTTAGCAATTGCCTCTTGGAATCATTCCTCCGCGGCCTCTGCCTTGCGCCGCATATCTTCCTGTACTCTGGCGGCCATCTGTAGGTCCCATCCGCGCAAGCCTACTTCTTGGGCTCGTGCAATGAGAGTGGTCTCTGCTGCGGTCGGGGGCAACTCTGTAGTCTCGTCCTCCGCCATTGGCAGCCCCAGCTTGACATTGGGGGCTCCGCTCGTGGAGCTCGCGTGTGCCTGTGGGTTGGGCAGAATGCCCTGCCCTCCCGAGGCAGTCTGGGTTTGATGATCTGGTGCCTGCCGCCCAGCTTGCGTCTGCTGCTAAGGCTGCTGTTCCTGCCACTGTTGATTATAGTACCGCTGCCAATGCTGCACCATAGGGTCCAGCTGCACAGGATCAGTTTGCGGAACACCCTGTCTTTTTCACGGACAGTCTCAAGCGATGTGCTCCAGGCTCTGACAAGTGTAGCATGCCTTAGGCTTGGGTTGGGGGGCCTGTGCTGCTGGTGCTGGAGTGTGAGAATCTCCACTCTGGTACTGCCGCGTCGACCGTTGTCGTGTGGAAATGGCTGTGGCATCCTGCACCGCATCCTACAGTGATTGGTAGTGCTCAGGGATCATCAGACTGCTGATCTCATCGAGAAGTACGCGGATGAGATTTTGCAGGAGGACCCACAGCGGCAGTCCTTCCCCTTGAGGGTTCTTTGCGATAGATGCCCAAGTGAGGAACTGATCCAAGAACCTGCGGATGTCGGTGTCCTTCTGCATGACCTCCTTTTCAATTTTGCGGAGTGCTTCTTCCTTGGTCAGCCGCTTGAAGCGCTCGATCAGCGCGTTCCCAAAATCCTTGAAGGAGTTGAACGGTGCTCATGCATTGTACTAGTCCTCCGCCGCGCCCTGAAGATGGAGCTCCGCGGTGGCCAAACAAAGGTCCGGTGGGATTCTTCCTATGCTTGCATGTATCGTAATCTGCTTCAACCATGTCCACGGGTCCTCTTCAGGGGTCCCCTTGAAGATCTCTAACCGCGAGATGTTAGCCGGTTGTACGCGTACTTACTACACCTGGGGCACAGTATTCCGGTTGGCCATGGATGTCACCGCGGGGAACGGGGGCGAGGCTGAAAAGGGGGGGTTGGGATGCGAGGTTGTGACCGCCGAATAGCCCACGTGGCTGGTTTGTGGCTGCCCCTGGGGTGCAGGTGTGGGGTTGCTCATTGGGACTGTCACCGGAAGCGCATAGTAATGAGTCGCAGGGGTGGCCTGCGTCGCGTAGGGTGTGGAGTAGAAGGTAGTCCCAAGGGGCGATGCCTGTGTGTTCGGGGCGGCGGGGACCGTAGGTCCTTGCAGCCAGTAGCCCTGAGGTAGAGGGTGTGACACTGTAGAGTGGTAGAGCGGGGTGGCGATAGATGCCGCATGGGCCATGGTGGTGAATGGATTCGGCGGGAGAGCGGAGTAGGTGGAGTGGGGTGCTGTCGGCTGCACTTGGCTGGTATGTAGTGCTGGATGGACCACAATCCCAGTTTGTACGGTACCCATCGGTTGCTGGTGATAGATTGCGTGTCCAACCGCCATGGGCATTAATTGCGACGTCATAGGGGCCGGTGGTTGCTGTGACGGTATCTGCTGCATGGGTGCTTGCGGCGGCACTCTTGCCGCGGAGGACGTGGCCCAGGTGCCCATCATCATCCAACCTAGTGGGGCTGTGGTAGGAGGGATCGTTGCGGGCCCCGCATATGGTAGAGTTCCTTGCAATGCTGGGTGGGACTGTGGCTGGGTCCCTGTGAGTGACTGCTGGGTCGCGTGGGTTGGCTGCGGAATCAGGGGGGTTGGTGCACCACACCCCTTCCCTGTTCCCCTTGCGGTGTTTCTTGCCATCCATTGAATTGTGGGTTGTGGCTCGCCGTTGCCCTCACGGTTGGTGTCACTAGGGTGTCCGCGGTAGCCAACCGCGGAGTCACCTGTAGGGATATTCTTTCCATCGCGTTGGATAGTCCAATTCCGGCTGTCTCACCCCCCTCCGCATGTTCTGCTGTGGGTGGGTGGTGCTGCTGCCTCGTTTCCGGCATCACAGGTGACCTGTCCGGCTCTTTGGTGCATACTTCTTGCAGAGGCTGTCTCATCCCCCTTTCTCCCTTTGTCAAAGGTGATCGCTCCGCGGGCATGCATCCCAGTTGCGCTTGGTAGTGGTGGGCAGCCCCTAAAGTTGGTTCTGTGGAGACAAGCGGAGGCGGGGAGATTGTGATCCCTACTAAGGGCGCGGATGGCAGGTGATCCTCCTCCGCTACCCATGACTGCTGCACTCCGCCGCGCCGCTGGTAAACCGGCCCTTGATTTGCCAATGATCTCCCGGTCTCGGAGAGTCCGTCTGCTAGCGGTGGCACATTGGAAAACCACCTGTACTCCATAGAGTCGTTGGCGTGGAGCTCGTGAGTTCTGCACACATCTTGGTTGTGCACGCTTTCCACCTCCACGCGGTCCTGCAGCGCGTTCATGATACGCCGCCAGTGTAGTTGTTCCAGCCACTCGGTGACTCTTCGGTGTTTTCCCAATGGGTCCGTGCCCGGCGATGAACTGACAGGCGTGCGAGAGGGTGTGGGCGAGGTCTCCCTACTGTCCGCCTGTGTGGCCGCACGCCGCGGCAAGAAGTGGCATATGGAAGCTTGTTGCGAATGCTGCTGATGCCGCCTCCGCGTATGCTGATGCGCGAAGCTGGCTGCCGACATGTATGACTAAATCTGAAGGTTTGTGCAGTTCTGCTAGCAAAGAGCAAGGAACCGTCCACGCTGATCGCACCATGACATTGATACCCCCATTTTTGCTGCGCACAATATCACTTCCTCGCTCTCTAACTCCGCGTTTGGTCTGCTGCGCGATCTTGTCGTTCCGCGAATCAGGGCAGCACCCGCTGACCACTCGTCCGCTGCCTCCCCTGGTCTTCCGCGGATGCTTCACACCGTCTGGGTCCCAGTCATGGGTAGTGCTCCGCGGCTCCCTCCTTGCCAGCACGAGAGTCCGCCACCTCATGGCCTCTGACTCCTTTGCCTGCAAAACCCCGTTCTGCGGTCGTGTGCAAGGCCGCGGAGTCGCCAGCAGCACTCTTTACCCAACTTGTGTTCCCTGGTGATGACAGCGCTCAGTAGAACCTTTGATTGTTCTCAGGAGGGGTAGATTGAGCAGTATGCTCCGCGCACACCCGGAGGATAAGTATTCGTCCTCCGCAGAACAACTCCGCGGAAAGCACGGTTACAACTTCCTCAACAGGTGCGGATCTCAGAGGGTGAAGCGTGGGTNGCCTGCAAAACCCCGTTCTGCGGTCGTGTGCAAGGCCGCGGAGTCGCCAGCAGCACTCTTTACCCAACTTGTGTTCCCTGGTGATGACAGCGCTCAGTAGAACCTTTGATTGTTCTCAGGAGGGGTAGATTGAGCAGTATGCTCCGCGCACACCCGGAGGATAAGTATTCGTCCTCCGCAGAACAACTCCGCGGAAAGCACGGTTACAACTTCCTCAACAGGTGCGGATCTCAGAGGGTGAAGCGTGGGTGTAAGCCACACCAACACTTGCGCGGATTAATGAGATAGAGGGAGGAAATCGGGTTCTGAACAAGTCAGGGCTCTCAGGCTCATGAGTGGGAAATAGGCTTGTATTAGCTCAAGCTGTACATGATTAGGCAAAGGTAAGCATCTCTGGTCATTGGTCAGATCATAGGTAGATCACACTAGTGCCTCCGCTAAACTACTATTTTATATCTGCCAAACATGGCCTCCTAAGACATCTCCTATCACTATTTCCCTTATCTTGGACTCCGCCGTGCGCTACACGAACCGCGGGTCTCTTCCTTGACACACACACACACTTCACTACTATATTTCCCTGTTCTGCTACTACATCTTCCTCTAGTCCGCGGCTTGGACGCTCGCGGTCTTGTGTTCTTCCTTGAATCTTTGTCTTCACGCAGTGCGTCTTCCCGGTCTCCTCCTTGATTACTGCTGGCCCCCTTGAGCCCTCATTGGTCGAGCTCCTGCCTGGCCTCTGGTCCTGGCGTCGTGTGTTTCTGCACGTCCGGCGCACCATCTTCTCCGCAGCTTGACTCATATTCCCTTCTCACCGCGGATACTCACCCTGCTGTCCCGCTTGTTTTGGCTTCTCCGCATCCATTCCTTCCAACCGCCGTTGATAGATCATCGTCAATTCCTGCTTCTTGGCGGCAGCTCTCCCGCCTCTTTCCTTCACCACTGCCAGATTCCGCGCCACCCCACACTCTACCGCAATCTTATTGCGGGAGCCAGCATGCCTTGCGCGATCTCCGGTACTCCGCGGTCTCCCCTTTATCCTTCTCCGCGGACCTCTGGTCGCGGAAGCCTCGTTCCGTGGATCTCTGGAAACCTGCGATTTCCCCTCCGCGGATCCACCTTCTCCTCAGCGGAGATGCGGTGGATCCCCGCCTGACAAAGAGGCAATGCTGGCGATGGAAAGGGTTCAAAGCGTCCTGGGAAGTGCCATAACTGTGGCAAGCCCAGGCATAGGGCACGGGAGTGCAGGGCTCCCAAGAAGGAAGACGAAGATCATGGTGGTAGGAACCAAGGCAAAGGAAAGGGTAAGAAGGATTTGACGAACATAATGGCTGAGAAAAACCCGGCAACCAAGGAAGCGGCAATGCTCAAGCGTGGAGTCCACGCGCTGGACTCTGGCACAAACCACCACTCTTCAAGGGAGAAGGATGGGTTCATCTCCATTCAGGACACTGAATATCGGTTCAGGTCTACCAACGGCAGCCTTGACCATGCGCAAGGCGAGGGGGATAAGTTGATCAGCATCAAGATGAACGGTGCAGAAAAAGACTTCAACTTGGAAAACGTCGTGTATATACCGTCTCTTACGGTAAACCTCTTGTATGTGTTCAAAATCACAGACCATGACATGACGGTCGTCTTCACGGAGGAGGAGGCCGTGATTCACAAGAACAAGGACATCATGATCTCCTATCCCAAGGAGAGTCTTGTCGCAAAGGTCCCAAGACTTGATGGGCTCTACGTGATGCAGACCAAGCCCCTTGAGATTAGGAATGAGGGATATGCGGCGGTTGAAGAGCCCAAGTCTCCAAAGCCTGATGATGCACCATAGGCCATCACCATGGCGGCCAACTCCACCAACAGAGATATTGAGCTATGGCACAAGCGGTTTGGCCATGTGGCCGAATGCACCCTGCAACCTATGCAGCAACACAAAGTGGTTGATGAGATCGCGTGATGTAAGGCCAAGGATGAGGGAAAGTGCAAGAATTTTTGGAAGCCACGCCTCCAAGGCAAGGCAAAGAGAAAGCCCATTGAGCGTAATGGGCAACGTGCGACAGCAATCTTGGACCTATTCACTCTTATGTGTGTGCAGCACTCCGTACTCCTTGAAACAAGGGTAGCAAGTACTTTCTGACCGTCATTGAGGATCACAGTCGCAAGATGTGGATCTACTTCCTCAAGACAAAGGGAGAGGTCAAGGAGAAGCTACAAGATTGTGTCGCAATTGTAGAGTGGAAAACAAGCAAGAAGTTCAAGGCAATGCGCACGGACAAAGGCGATGAGTACGAGGCGTGCAAAGGCTGGTTGAGCTAACACGGCATCAACCACCAGACCACCACACCTTATACCCCCAAGAGTAATGGCGTTGCCGAGCGGATGCACCAGACTATCCTTGGCATGACACAAAGCATGCTCCTTGACGCCAAATTCCCACCTCGCTTCTGGGCAAAAGCTGCAAGAACTGCTTGCTATATTATGAATCTCACTTCGCTTGCTGCGTTTGAAAGGCATGGTAAGAAGGAGCAAGAGAAGGAGCTCAAGACGCCATAGGAGGCTTGGTCACAAAAGAATCCAGATGCCTCACAATTGAGGCTCTTTGGTTGTATTGCTTAGACAGACGTCCTAGTAGGAGAAGGGAGTGGCAAGCTGGATGCATGCGCTCGCAAGTGTGTAATGGTTGGGTATGACACTGCGCACAAGACGTACAGGATATGGGACAATGCGGCTAGAAAACAAATCAGGAGCGGAGATGTCGAGTTTGATGAAAGGGTGCTCGACAAGGGAGAGTTCTTGGATCCTATTCATACTCCCAGATTAGGAGAGTGGGTTGTGTTGCTTGAGTCACGTGATCAGGCACCTGAGAACAAGCAGATGGTTCCAATGAAGGACAGTGGTTGTTCAGGCTAAAATCACGATGGACTCTAATACAAAGTCAATGTCGTTCTAGGCCTCTGAGTCAAACCCTAAGGCCAGTTTCTCTTCCTCAAACAATGGATTACTAGCAGTACAGGGGCAATAAAAGCAACTAAGCCTTTAAGAACCAACATAAAGACTCTAGCGTAGTACACGCCAGAAGAAATTTCCATCCAAGTATGATGGTGCGAGTGCGGAATGGACCGGACTCAGCTCGTCATGCTTGGCCCAGGAAGAACCTGTGACCGTAATGGAGGCTATGAACATGCTAGATGTGGCCTAGTAGGAGGCAGTGGATAGCAAACCTGCATCCATTAAAGAGAACGGAACATGGCTCCTAGTGGACAGGCCCCCAAACGCGCACGTGGTGGGGTCAAAGAGGGTACTCTAGAAAACGTTCAAGCATGATGGAAATACTGAGAGGTAGAAGGAAAACGTTATGGCACAGGGGTTTTCCCAGCGTACAGGCTCACAGTACGAGGAGACCTTCACGCCTGTTGTCACCTTTGCCTTTATCAGATCCATGTTAGGTATCGTTGCTACAAAAGATTTGGAGGTCCACCAGATGGACGTCAAGACAGCTTTCCTCTACCGGAAGCTAGACAAAGAAGTGCTTATGGAAGTGCCCGAGGGAGTGGAACCTCTAGAGGGCAAGGTTTTAAAACAGGTCAAAGCACTGTACGGGCACAAACAGGCTCCACGGATCTCGTACCAGGAGTTGGAAGGCCTCATAGTCGGGCTCACCTTCACACACTACCACAATGACCTTGGTGTCTATGCGCAAGAGGATGAGCAAGGCTTGATGCTGGTTGCATTGTACGTGGATGACCTGATCATCTCCTCATCGTCAGTTGAGTTGTTGAACAAGCTCAGGATAGATCTCAATATAGGCTCAAAATGAAGGACATGGGTTTGCTTGAGATCTACCTCGGGATAGCCGTCCACCGCAATCGAGCAGCAGGCACCATCGAGCTGAACCACACCAACTACATTATGGAGGTCCTCAAGTGCAACAACATGGAGGAATGCAAGCCCATCACCACACCCATGACAACAAACATCAAGCTCTCCTCCTCCATGAGCCCCAACACAGAAGTAGAATGGCGTGAGATGGAGAATACTCCTTACCAGTAGAGTGTTGGTAGCCTCGTGTACGCCATGGTAGGAACACGCCCTAACATTTGCTATGCTGTGGGACAAGTGTACGGGTTTGTGGCTAATCCAGGGCCACTGCACTGGCAAGCAGTCAAGCGCATCGTGAGCTTGCTATAGAAGACACGACACATGGGACTCCAGTTTGGAGGCCAAGAAGGATATGACCCACTACAACTGGTGTGCTGCACAAATGCCGACTGGGGAGGAAGAATTGATGATGGAAAGTCCACCTCGTGCTTTCTTTACCTCTTAAACGGTGGTGCAGTCTCTTGAGCAAGGAGAAAGCAAGACTGTGTCTCCCTCTCTACCAATGAGGCAAATTGCATCGCTCTGTCAGAAGCATGCAAGGAGACACATGGCTACGCAGTTTGCTTGCCAAGATGCAAGTGCCACAGACGGAAGGAACAGAGGTCCATGTCGACAACAAGAGTGCCATGAAAATAGCAAAGGATGATGTCATCTCCTCGCGGACCAAGCACATCGTTATCAGGTACCACTTCTCACGCAACCTTGTTGCAAAGGAGATTGTGGACCTGTAATACGTGGAGACCAAGAAGATGCTCGCATATAGTATGACAAAGAAGCTTGACAGTGAATTGCACTCTGCAGGTACTCGAGACATCAATATGGTCAACACAGCGGACGAAGACTGAGGCCAAGACTGCTAGAGAGAGGAGATATCTCACAGCTAATGGACAGAGGTACAAGGGAGAGTTTGTTGAACTGATATGCTCCTTGTCCATAGCTGACATTTGGACAGGTACAGGACAGTCTAGGCATGCACTGCTTAGTTCTCCTAAGTCTGGTCTAGATACAGAAGGCATGCACTGCTCCTTTGGAGGAAGGCCCCTTGGTCTCAACTGGATAATATGGCCAACAAACACTACTTAGGACAACTCCTTGTGGCATAGACGTTCCAGAGTTTATCTCTAGAGCGAGAGGTCATTTGGTCAAATCCTAGCCCATTGACTAATTTTCTTTGTGACCAAAAGGGGGACAGGAAGATTCTAAAAGACATCTTAAAACATTCCAAGGTCCTTACTGGTGGCTGGCACCACTTGGCGGTTACAGGGAGCGTCATGTAGGCAGGGGAGATGATGGGATCCAGATTGCCCCCAAAGTGGCTCATCCAAAGAGGCACGGCAAGCATAGGCTATAGGCTGGCTCGAGGACCATAAGAACCTGTAAGTTGCCTGTCATTGAGTACACTTCTTACCTTTGAGACTCCTAGCAGAGTTGTCGACAAAAGTCAGACACTAAACAAACATTGGTTGGTCCAAGCCCCAGGACATCTCCTCGCGCGAAAGTGACTAGGTGCTAAGGACACAGTGCAAGGAAGTAATTCCTATGAACTTCTTAGAGTGGAACCTTGGCTCTGAGGGTGATATCACATCTTGGTTGGAATGCCAAGAGCCATTGGTGGGAGCCATTTAGTTGGAATCCGTTCTCTAAACCGTCGCCTCAAGTAGGTTGATAAAGAGTTTTAAGCCCATACTAACTAGTTGTAAGGCACGCTTTAGTGCACTCTTTTGCCCATTCTGTGTTGCAACCGGTATCACCTCCATGAGCTCCATGTACTCCATCTGCTCCATCAGCTCCAGCAACAATACATAACAAGGATAAGCTCTGCTCTTGGAGGTACGACCCTTGGGCCCTAACAAGGATAACCTCTGTCCTTGGAGGCACCACCCTGGGTTTGCTAGTGTGCGTCCTTCTCTGTTTGCAGGTGATCAACGACCAAGGGGTAAGCAACGGGTTTGCACCTCTTAAAACCGGCAGCAGACAACAGCCTATATCAGCCTATATCAGCCTCAACAAAGCAGAGAAGCACACTAGTAGAGAAGCACAGTTGTAGAGAAGCAAGATGACGGCACCCACAACCCTCACTTTGGAGAAGGTCAACAGTAGGATGTCAAAGTTCACGAGGATAGGTTTTCCCTTGTGGAAATTGGAATTTGAGATTGTCATGAGGGTGCGTGGCTACTTGAAGAAGTTCCTTGGAGAAGCGGTTGAACCTCCAAAACCAGATACTGGATATGAAGCGTGGAGTGTCAAAAATGACATGGCTCTTGCAATTCTTGTCACATTAGTGCATGAGTCACATCATGTCCACCTAAAAGGTATCACACATGTATTAAAGGCTTATGTGAAGGTTGCACGCGTACATGAATTAATGCCTCTTGCAAATCTTCTCTTCATCCTTCAAAAGCCAATTTTCATGAGGGTGAGCGCGGGAGAGTCGATTCCGGACTTCATATTACAGTTTAAAGGAGTGCTGTAGCAAGTGACCCAAAACAACTGGGAAATAGACACCAACATGAGGGCCATGATCCTCCTCATGGCGTTACCTGAAAGTTGGAGTCCTTTGATCACCGTCTTTGGCGATTGGAAGGAGGAGGATTTGATGTCTAAGGCAGTGTACGAGTATATATGCAACGAGGCCATGCGTCACAGCGGTAGTGAGGCTAACATTTGAGCCTATGCTGAACAATACGGTGGTCATGGCAACAACTCCTCTTCTGGTCTGAGCAGTAGCAAAAGCGGTGGCAGTGGAGGAAAACCAATGGTGGTAGTACAAAGGGTTCAAAGCGCCGTAGGAAGTGCCATACCTGTGGCAAGTCTGGGCATTGGGCAAGGGAGTGCAGGGCTCCCAAGAAGGAAGATGGAGATCATGGTGGTAGAAACACGGGCACAGGAAAGAGGAAAGAGTTGACGAACATGATGGCCCAGAGTGTGCTGGCAACCAAGAGAGCGGCATTTCTCAAGCGTGGAGCCTACGGGCTCGACTCTAGCATGAACCACCACTCTTTAAGGGAAAAGGATGGGTTCACCTTCATTGGGGTCACTGAACGTCGCTTCAGGCGTGCCAACCGCAGACTTGTCCATGCGCAAGGCTAGGGACATAAGTTGATCACCATCAACCTGAATGTTGGTGAAAACATTTGAAGCTGGAGAACATCATCTACATACCGTCTTTTGCGGGAAACATCTTGTGAGTGTCCTAAATCACGGACCATGACCTGACAATTGTCTTCACGTAGGAGAAGGCCGTGGTTGTCAAGAGCAAGGACATCATGATCTCCTATCCCAAGAAGAGTCTTGTTGCACAGGTTCTAAGATTTAATGGACTCAATGTGCTCCAAACCAAGCCCCTCAAGAGTACAAACGAGGGATATGTGGCAACTGAAGAGCCCAAGTCTCCAAAGCCTGATGTTGCACCACAGGCCGTCACCATGGTGGCCAACTCCACCAAAGACACAGATGTTGAGCCTTGCCACATGTGGCTTGGCCATGTGGTTGACACTACATTGCAAGCGATGCACTAGGTCAAAGTGGTTTATGGAATGGAGGGATTCAAAGCCAAAGATGAGGGAAAGTGTAAGAAGTTGTGTGAGCCATGCCTCCAAGGCCAGGCAAAGAGAAAGCCCTTTCAGCGCAATGGGTAACGTGCGGCAGCAATCTTGGACCTGATTCACTCTGATGTGTAGGGACCATTCCGCACTCTTTTGAATGGCAGCAGTAACTATTTCTTGACCTTCATCGATGACCACAGTCGTGAGATGTGGATCTACTTCCTCAAGACAAAGGGAGAGGTCAAGGAGAAGCTGCAAGAGTTTGCCGCCATGGTATAGCGGCAGACAAGAAAGAAAGTCAAGGCAATGCGCACGGACAACTTTGGTGAGTACCAGGCCTGCAAAGGCTAGTTGAGCCAACACGATATCAACCACAAGACCACCACGTTTAACACCCCATAGAGTAATGGCGTTGTCGAGCTGATGAACCAAACTATCCTCGGCATAACAAGAAGCATGCTCTTTGACGGCAAACTTCCACCTCGCTTCTGGGCTGAAGCTGCAAGAACTGCTTGTTACCTTGTTAATCTCAATCCGGAAGCCGCGCTTGGACGGCGTGGTATGAAGCAGCATAAGAATCAACTCATAATGCCACATGAAGCTTGGTCACGGAAGAAGTCCATGCCTCACACTTGAGGGTCTTCGGCTGAACTGCTTAAACAAAGGTCCAAGCAGGAGAAGGAAGTGGCAAGCTAGATGCACGCGCTCGTAAGTGTGTCATTGTTGGATACTTCACTACACACAAGGTGTAAAGGTTGAGGGACCACATGAGTAGAAAGCTCATGAGGAGCTGAGATGTCCAGATTGAAGAAAGGAGGCTCGGCAAGGGAAAGTTGCTCGATCATGTCCATGCTACGAAATCTAGAGAGTGGGTTGTGTTGCTCGAGTCAGGTGATCAGGCATTTGAGAACTGTAAGATTGTGCCATTGAAGTATGGTGCTGCAAGGAGAGTTGCTGTGCAGGCCGACACAGCGACGGACTCTGACACTGAGTCTGAGTCGTCCGAGGCCTCTAAGACAAACTCTGAGGCCGGTGGCTCTTCCTCACATAATGGATTAGTAGCAGCACAGGAGCAACAGAAGCAACCAAGCCTTGAAGCACCACCAGCAACACTCCGGTGTAGTACGTGCCAAAAGAAACCTCCGCCCAACTACGACGTTGACAGTGTGGAATGGACCGGACTCAGCTGGTCATGCTTTGCTCAGGGAGAGCTTGTGACTGTAACAGAGGCTATGAACATGCCAGATGCAGCCAAGTGGAAGGAGGTATTGGATGGCAAACTCGCATCCATTGAAGAGAACAAAACATGGATCCTCGTGGATAGGCCCTCAAACGCGCACATGGTGGGTTCAAAGTGGGCACTCCAGAAAACATCAAGTAGGATGATACTATTGACAATACAAGGCAAGAGTTGTGGCAAAGGGGTTTTCCCACCGTGCACGCTCAGAGTACTAGGAGACCTTCGCGCCTGTCATCACCTTTTCCTCCATCAGATTCATGTTGAGCATCGCTACTGTAAAAGATCTGGAGGTCTACCACATGGATGTCAGGACAAGTTTCCTCTATGGGAAGCTAGACAAAGAAGTGATCATGGAAGTGCCCAAGGGATTGAAAGCTCAAGAGGGCAAGGTTTGTAAACTGGTCAAAGCACACTCCGGGAAAAAATAGGCCTTAAAGATGTGGTAGAAGGAGATGGATGGCTTCATGGTCGGGCTCACCTTCACGCACTGCCAGAATGACCCTAGTGTCTATATGCGGGAGGATGTACAAGGTTTGATGCTGGTCACACTATACGTGGAAGACCTTATCATCTACTTGTCGTCATGCAAGCTGTTGAACAAGCTAGAGACAGATCTCATCAACAGGTTCAAGATGAAGGACATGGGTTTGCTCAAGTATTACCTCTGGATAGCCGTCCCATGCAATCGAGCAGCAAGTACCATCGAGAAGAACCAGACCAAGTACATCATGGAGGTCCTCAAGCGCTACAAGATGGAGGATTCCAAGGCCATCAGCACACCCATGACAGCAAACATCAAGCTCTCCTCCCGAATGAGCCTTAGCATGGAAGCACAACTGGGTGAGATGGAGAAAATCCCTTACAAGTGTGCATCTAGTAGCCTAATGTATGCCATGGTAGGAATACTCCCTGACATTTGCTATGTTGTGGGACAAGTGAGCAGGTTTATGGCCAATCCGGGACCACAGCACTGGCAAGAATTCAAGCGCATCATGCGCTATCTACAAAAAACAAGACACATGGGACTCCAGTTTGGAGGCCCACAAGGATCATACCTGCTACAGCTGGTGTGCTACACACACGCTGACTGAGGAGGAAGAATCGATGACAGAAAGTCAACCTCGGGCTTTGTGTGCCTCTTGAGCGGTGGTGCAGTCTCTTGGACAAGCAGAAGCATAAGTGTGTTTCCCTCTCTACTGCTCAGGCAGAGTATATTGCTTTGTCAGAAGCATGCAATGAGACACAGTGGCTACAAAGTTTGCTCGCCGAGATGAATATACCACATACGGAAGTAACAGAGGTCGTATCGACAACAAGAGTGCCATGAAAATGGCAGAAGATGATGTCATCTCCTGGCGGACCAAGGACATCCACATCACTTACCACTACTCACACGACTTGGTCGCAAAGGACATTTTGGACCTGGAATACGTGGACACCAGGAAGATGCTCGCAGATTACATGTCAAAGGCGCTTGACAGTGAATTGCACTCTACAGGTACTCGAGGCATCCGTATGGTCAAGTCAATGGACAAAAACTGAGGCTGAGACTACTGGAAAGAGGAGATATTTCACAGCTAATGGAAGGAGGTGCAAGGGAGAGTTTGTTGACCTGATATGCTCCTTGTCCACAACTGATATTTGGACATGCATAGGACGGAATAGGCATGCACTTCTCCCTTGGAGTAAGTCCCCTGAGTATGGTCCAGATAGACAATGGCAATACATGAAGATGAGTCTGGCCATGAAGTTGTCCATTTGATACTACATTGTTGGGACACGTTTTTGCCTGTAGAAAGCTTTCACCAATTTCCAAACCTCGCCTTGTGGAGCTTTCACTCCCTCTTGCACTTCAATCACATTTTTTTTTCAAAATTCCCATAGAGGACAGTTGTCTTCACGTCCATGTGGTGGACCTCCCTACCGTTTACAGCAGCAATGTCCAACATGGATCTGATGGACAGGCACAAAAGTCTCTTTATGCTCAGAGCTTGCATGCAAGGAAAACCCCTTTGCGACAAATCTTGCCTTCTACTTGTCAGTACTACCTGTTGATCTGATAGGCTCCTTGTCCATAGTTGACATTTCGACAAGCACAGGATGGACTACGCATGCACTGCTCCCTTGAAATAAGTCCCCTAATTCTTGTGTAGATAGACAAGGCATGCATTGCTCCTTTTGAGCAAGTCCCCTTGGTCTAAACTGGATAGTATAGGCAACAAACACTACCTAGGACAACTGCTTGTGGCTTAGACGTTCCAAAGTTACTCTGTGGAGGGAGAGGTCACTGAGTCAAATCCCAGCCCAGTGACTAGTTTTCTTTCTGACCAAAAGGGAGACAGGAAGGTTCTAAGAGATATCTTAGAACATTCGAAGGTCGTTCCTGGTGGCTGGCGCCACTTGGCAGTGACAAGGAGCGCCATGTAGGCAGGGGGGAACATGCAATCCAGATTACCCCCAAAGTGGCTCATCCAAGGAGCCAATACACGCCTAGGCTAGAGGTTGGCTCTATGACTATAAGAACTTGTCAATTGTCCCTCATTCAATACAGTTCTTACCTTTGAGACTTCATATAGAGTTGTCCACCACAGGCAGATACTAAAGAAGCATTGATTGGCCTAAGTCCGTAGAGTTAGCTCCTTGAGCAAAATTGACCAGGTGGTAAGGACACAGTGCAAGGAAGTGGTTCTTATGAACTGCTCATTGAGGTTGATATCACCTCTTGGTTGCAATACCAAGAGCGGATGGAGTGAAAACGGTTATGGGCCCACAATAACCAGTTGTAAGGCACGCTTCTACGCACTCTTTCACCCTCTCTGTCTTGCAGCGCGCATGAGCTCCATTAGCTCCATCCGCTCCATCTGCTCCATCAGCTCCAACAGCGGATTCTGGCACCGCTCTTGGTATTGCAACCAAGAGGTGATATCATCCTCACTGAGAAGTTCAGAGGAATCACTTCCTTGGATTCTGTCGTTAGCACCTGGTCACATTCGCGCGAGGAGCTAACTCCTGGGGACTAGACCAACCAATGTTTCTTTAGTCTCTGCCTCTAGTGGACAACCTTGTTTGGAGTCTTAAAGGTAAGAACTGTGCTCAATGACAGGCAAGTGACAGCCTCTAGCCTAAGAGCGTAGTCGTTCCTTCGATGAGCCGCTTTGGGGGTAATCTGGATTCCATCATCCCCCCCACCTACATGGTGCTCCTTGTGACCGCCAAATGACGCCACCCACCAGGATGGACCTTGGAAGGTTCCAAGTGTTGGAGTGATGCTCCTCACCATGGCAGGATTGACTCCAAAAAGGAACACCAAAAAGACAAGCCTTAGTGGCTTAGTAGTTAATGGTGTCCACCTCTAGAGGCAGGGGCCCGGGTTTAATTCCCATAAGATGAAATTCTTCCCTGCCTCAAGGGAGGTGGAAAATAGATTCCAGGAAGCTAGCTCAACCTCTAGAGTTCCTCTTTAAGTTTCTAGAAGGCCAGGTGAGGGTCCAGGAAGGTGGCACACCTTCTAGACGGGGTGACTTGTCCTACAAGGCATCTAGAGGTGTCTTCGTCTTTTGGACACCTCCCCTCCTACTAGAAGCAAGCTAAGGAATCTAGGAAGGAGCAAAAGCTTCAAGAGGAGGGAAGGGATGCCTTCCTAGGTGCGAAAAGGACAACCTCCCAAAGGCCACTCTAGAAGCCATACAATCTGCTAGGAAGCTCCAAATTAGGCATGCTTTGGTATTTTGGATTGCTTAGATCAGTGGCTATAAAATGCCACTGCTTGTGAGCCTTGATCAAGAGTCAATTCCCAGTCAGTTGAGGCCAAAACTATTGCCACACGCTCTGACCAGTTTTCTACCATCATTGGAACCAGTTGCCTCCACATTTTGAGTCTCTCCAAAAACAGTTGCTGGTGTGAACGAGCCATTGCTAGGGACCCTCGAGGGTGCACACTCACCCTCAGGCCAACAAAGGGTTATGGGCCCACGCCTCTAAGGGGTTCAAAGTTAGCTTGATTTCACGCTTCCAATATCAAGACATGGCGACCAGCGAGTAAGAGAGCAACCGCGCTACCCTTAAGTTTGATAGGACAGGCTTTGCCTTGTGGAGGTGGCAGTTTGAGGTCTTCCTTGATGACAAGGGACTACTTGAGCTTGTGAAGGGTGATCAGACTGCTCTGCCAGAGAGTGCAACGGCTGAGGTGACGGAGGCATAGACGAAGCGCAACAAAAAGGCATTGGCGCTCCTTGTGACCACGTTATGCAAGCCACAACTTGGGCATATCCAAGGATGCACCCTGGCTGCAGAAGCATGGTCAAAACTATGCTCCATCTACCAGTCAAGCAACCTTGCCAATCAGCTCTTGAACTTCAAACGGCTCGTCACCCTTCAAGCCAACAAAGGCGACAACATCATGGAGATCATGCAGCAGATTGAGTCGCTTGCAGCGGAGTGCGTGGCTGCAGGTTGGGAGGTCGACTCTCAGTTGCAAGCTATGATCCTCCTTCTGGCCTTGCCGGACAGTTGGAATCCCATAATCACATTCCTTGGTGGCTGGCCTTCCGACGAGCTGAAGTACCCGAAGGTTACTGGGTACGTGCGCAATGAGTGGATGCCACGTGGCAGTCGAGAGAGTGCAGCGGCATCAAGTTCAGCTTACACGGTTCATCCTCAAAGTGGAGGCCGAGGCAACAAGTGGAAGGGTGCCAAACAGGGCACCAAGAAGGGTGACAAGAAGGGAGAGTGCTTCAACTGCAGCAAGAAGGGCAGCTACGCGCGCAACTCTCCTAAGAAGAAAACAGATTGGTCGTAGCGGGGCGGGAAGAAAGATGAGCACGCCCTTATAGCGTACAACTCCACCAACTTGAAGGATCTGGGAGTTGCCGTCATTGACTCCAGATCAGGCCGCCACACGCAATGCAGCAGGGCGGCATTTGTCACCTACAGTGCCTCGGAGACGCATGACGCTGGCCAATGGAAAAACAAAGGTGGTCGTCGGTGAGGGTAACGTCCGCATTGAATCGATTGTGGATGGAAAACCTGTCACGAGCACAATCTACGATGTGCTGCATATGCCCAACTTTGGGGCAAACCTGCTCTCCATCAGCCGCGTTACCGACAAGGGACTTCAGGTGCTTTTCACAAAGAAGGCGGCCGTCATCCACAAGGAGGGCAAAGGTGAGGTGATTGCGCGTACCAATAGGGAGGACGACTTGTACCCACAACGTGCAAAGATCCTCAGCAGTCGGGTGGGGTCCAACGCCGCCAATCTTGCAACAAAAGATGGAAGAGACCTGAACCTATGGCACAGCCGATTCTGCCACATTTCTCCATTGACAGTGAAGGAGATGGCTAAGAGGGAAGTGGTGCGGGGTCTCCAAATCAGCCGCCTTGATGGAACCAAGGAGACCGTGTGTGAGCCATGCATCATTGGAAAATCAACTGGGCAGCCGTTTGTCGCCAAGGGGACGCGTGCATCGGCAAAACTGGCCGTTGTACACACATGTGTGTGTGGACCGCTTGAGAGCTCCATCGGCGGAGCTCGCTACTTCCTCACCTTCATCGATGACCACAGCCGGAAACTCTACCTCTACCCAATGAAGCGGAAGAGTGAGGTCCTTGCGTGCATGCAAGAGTTTGTGGCAGATGTGGAGCGACAAACAAAGTTGAAGGTGAAGGCGTTCCGAAGTGACAACTGCGGTGAATATGCGGGGTGCCTTGCATAGATNACACATGTGTGTGTGGACCGCTTGAGAGCTCCATCGGCGGAGCTCGCTACTTCCTCACCTTCATCGATGACCACAGCCGGAAACTCTACCTCTACCCAATGAAGCGGAAGAGTGAGGTCCTTGCGTGCATGCAGGAGTTTGTGGCAGATGTGTAGCGGCAAACAGAGTTGAAGGTGAAGGCGTTCCGAAGTGACAACTGCGGTGAATATGCTGGGTGCCTTGGATGGATGAAGAGCAAGGGGATTGAGTGGCAGAAAATAACTCCACACTCCCCACAACAAAATGGCGTTGCAGAGAAAGCGAATCGCATAATCCTTAACATGGTGCGATCCATGTTGAGCGACGCCGGCCTTACACAATGGTATTGGGCGGAGGCGGCAAGGACAGCAGCGTACATCATGAATCTCATCCCGACAAAGTCGTTGAAGGACAAGGAGAGCAAGGTGTGGAAGACGCCAGAAGAGGTGTGGAGCGGGAGGAAGCTGGCGGTGGGTCACCTCCGCACGTTTGGTTGTGTTGCACATGCCATGGTGCAGGCAAGTGAGAGACGGAGCAAGCTGGACCCGCGTACCCGGTGTTTTCCTTGGATATGAGAGCCGAAGCAAGGCGTACCGGCTCTTTGACCCAAGGATGCAGCAGATTGTGGGGAGTCGCGACGTCACGTTCGACGAGAAAAACCATTGGACAGACAAGGAGGCAGGTCTCTCCAAGAGGGGGGAGTGGATGCCACTCCTTGAGGGGGAGACGCCAAAGAACGTAAATGAGGGTGACATCCTCGCATCACCACCAACCGGAGAGCATTGCCTGAGGGATAGGTGAGCGGCAGATTTTATTCCGGCCAGTTCAGATGAGGAATCCAAAGCACCGGAGATCGACGTGGAGGTGGAGAGTCGACCGATGTCTCCAAGGTCTCCAAGAGAGGGGGAGCAGGCGCTTGGAGAGGATGGCGCCGAAAGGGGACAGCAAAAACAACAACTGCCTCAAGAGCCCCGCACGAGTAACCGTGTACAAAGAAGGACAAAAAGGTATGATGCCGACAAGGGCATTTGGACTGGGTTTGCACAAGCCTTCTTCATGCAAGAGGAGCCTCAATCTGTAAAAGAGGCACTATAGCGGAAGGATGGGGCTGAGTGGGAGGGAACAATAAAATCCGAGCTTTCCTCCCAAGGGGAGAACGGCACTTGGGAGCTGGTTGACCAGCCAGAGCGCGAGAAAATCATCGGCTCCAAGTGTATCTTGTAGAAGACGCTCACAAAGGAGAGGAAGGTGGAGCGGTACAAGGCACGGCTGGTGGCAAAAGGGTATGCCCAGAGAAAAGGGGAGCACTACGACGAGACCTTTGCACCAATTGCCAAGTTTACCTCCATCCGTACTATCCTCTCGGTGGCAGCGGCACGTGACTACGAAATCCACCAATTGGACGTCAAAACTGCGTTCCTCAATGGCGACCTGGACAAGGAAGTCTACATGGAGGTGCCAGAGAGGGTGGATGCGCCGCAAGGGAAGGTGTGCCGGCTTTGCAAGGTGCTCTATGGACTGAAGCAAGCTCTGCTCATGTGGTACCTCAAGATTGATGGTTTCATGGGTGAGCTTGGCTTCAAGCGCTGCAAGGCGGATCACAGCGTATGCGTGCGTAATCAGCCAGGACTCCACCAAATTGTCGTCCTCTACATCGATGACCTCATCCTTGTGTCTTTGGATGAGGGGGAGCTCAAGAGCCTGAAGCAACAGCTTGGCAGCCGGTTACAGATGACAGACATGGGTGAGCTTGAGTACTACCTAGGCATCGCCATCAAGAGGGACCGCAAAGCACGCACGCTGGAGATGGGTCAAGTGAAATATGTGCAGGAGGTGCTCCGCCGCTACAACATGGAGGAGTGCAACCCCATCGGCACACGTATGACAACGACATGTGAGGTGAGCTCGAGCATGGGCCCGAGCACGGAGGACGAGAAGGCGGAGATGGCTGGAGTAACGTACCAGTCCGCAGTTGGCAGCATAATGTATGCCAAGGTGGCAATGCGGCCTGACCTTGCCTTTGCTGAAGGACAAGTGAGCCTCTGTGTTGCTGATCCGGGGCCGCTACATTGGCAAGTGGTGAAGAGCATCCTCCGCTACTTGAAGGCAACGACACATTTGCGACTTGTGTTTGGACGGGAAGCCCGGACTGACTCCCTCCAGTTGGTTGGCTACTCTGATGCTGACTGGGCAGGTGACGTTGATGACCGCAAGTCAACATCAGGCTATGTTTTTGTGCTTGGTGGTGCTGCGGTGTCTTGGGCAAGCCGGAATCAGGATAGTGTGGCTCTATCCAGCACTGAGGCGGAGTATATTGCGCTCGCGGAAGCCGCAAATGAGGCACTATAGCTGCGCAATTGCTCAAGGAGATTGGCGTGCCGCAAAAGAAGCCAACGGCACTCAATGTTGACAACATGAGTGCCATCAGCCTGACCAAGAACCATGTGCTACACCAGAGGACCAAGCACAAAGAGATCCGGCATCACTTTGCACGAGACCTCGTTGCAAAGGGTGATGTGGTGCTTGTGCACTGCGGCACAAAGCACATGCTTGCTGATGCCATGACAAAGGCGCAACCCAAGGTCAGGCATGATGCTACTTGTATGGAGCTTGGGCTTTCCCAAGCCTCTTGAGTTGCATGCTAAGCATGGACAACTGCCATGGGTGATTTGCAAGGGGGAGATTCTTGGAGTGATGCTCCTCACCATGGCAGGATTGACTCCAAAAAGGAACACCAAAAAGACAAGCCTTAGTGGCTTAGTGGTTAATGGTGTCCACCTCTAGAGACAGGGGCCCGGATTCAAGTCCCACAAGATGAAATTCTACCCTGCCTCAAGGGAGGTGGAAAAAAGATGCCAGGAAGCTAGCTCAACCTCTAGAGTTCCTCTTTAAGTTTCTAAAAGGCCAGGTGAGGGTCCAAGAAGGAAACACACCTTCTAGAAGGGGTGACTACAAGGCATCTAGAGGTGTCTTGGTCTTCTGGACACCTTCCCTCCTGCTAGAAGCAAGCTGAGGAGTCTACGAAGGGGCAAAAGCTTCTAGAGGAGGGATGGGATGCCTTCCTAGGTGGGCAAAGGACAGCCTACCAAGGGCCACTCTAGAAGCCATAGAATCTGCTAGGAAGCTCCAAATCTGGCATGCTTTGGTGTTCTGGATTGCTTAGATCAGTGGCTATAAAATGCCACTGCTTGTGAACCTTGATCAAGAGTTAATTGAGGCCAAAATCATTGCCACA
>SZWC01004814.1:74279-84938 GCA_023375785.1 Penium margaritaceum | reverse complement strand
TGGGATGCCTTCCTAGGTGGGCAAAGGACAGCCTACCAAGGGCCACTCTAGAAGCCATAGAATCTGCTAGGAAGCTCCAAATCTGGCATGCTTTGGTGTTCTGGATTGCTTAGATCAGTGGCTATAAAATGCCACTGCTTGTGAACCTTGATCAAGAGTTAATTGAGGCCAAAATCATTGCCACACTCTCTGACCAGCTTTCTACCATCCCTGGAACCAGTTGCCTCCACAGTTTCAGTCTCTCCAAAAACAGTTGGTGGTGTGAACCAGCCATCACTAGGGACCCTCCAAGGTGCACAATCACCCTCAAGCCAACACTAAGATATCTCTTAGAACCTTCCTGTCCCCCTTTGGGTCACAAAGAAAACTAGTCACAGGGCTGGGATTTGACCCAGTGATCTCTCGCTCCTCTGACTAACTGTGGAACGTCTTAGCCACAAGGAGTTGTCCCACGTAGTGTTTGTTGGCCATACTATCCAGTTTAGACCAAGGGGACTTGCTCCAAAGGAGCAATGCATGCCTCGTCTATTTGGACCCGAGTTAGGGGACTTACTCCAGGGGAGCAGTGCATGCCAAGTCCGTCCTATGTCTGTCCAAATGTCAGCCATGGACAAGGAGCATACTAGATAAAAAACTCTCCCTTGAACCTGCGTCCATTAGCCGTGGGAAATCTCCTCTCTCCAGCAGTCTTGGCCTCAGTCTTTATCCACTGCGTTGACCATACCGATGCCTCGAGTACCTGCAGAGTGCAATTTGCTGTCAAGCACCTTTGTCATACAGTGTGCGAGCATCTTCCTAGTCTCCATGTATTCTAGGTTGACCATCTCCTTTGCGACCAGGTCGCATGAGTAGTGGTACCTAATGTGGATGTGCTTGGTCCACCGGAAGATGACATCATCGTGTGGCATTTTCAAGGCACTCTCCTTGTCAATGCGAACCTCTGTTGCTTTCCTTTGTGGCACTTTCATCTCGACAAGCACACTACATAGCCACAGTGTCTCCTTGCATGCTTATGACGGAGCGATGTTCTCTGCCTCAGCGGAGGAGAGGGAGACACTGTCTTGCTTTCTACTTGCCCAATAGACTGCACCACTGTTCAAGAGGCACACAAAGCCACAAGTGGACTTTCTTTCATTGATTATTCCTCCCCAGTTGGCGTCTGTGTAGCACACCAGCCGTAGGGGGTCAGATCTTTCTTACCCGCCAAACTGGAGTCCCATGTGTCGTGTATTCTGTACATAGCGCATGATGCCCTTGACTGCTTACTAGTGCTGTGGCCCTGGATTGGCCACAAACCTGCTCACTTGTCCCAAAGCAAAGCAAATGTCAGGCCGTGTTCCTACCATGGCATACATGAGGATGCCAAGAGCACACTTGTAGGAAATCTTCTCCATCTCATGCCGTTTGCTTCCGTGCTGGAGCTCATGGTGGAGGAGATCTTGATGTCTCTTGTCATGGGTGTGCTGATGGGCTTGCATTCCTCCATGTTTTAGCTCTTAAGGACCTCCAGCATGTACTTTGTCTGGTTCAGCTCCATGGTGCCTACTGCTTGATTATGGTGGAAGGCTATCCCGAGGTAGAACTCGAGCGGACCCATATCCTTCCTGTTGCTAAGATCTGTCTTCAACTTGTTCAGCAACTTGACTAACGACGAGCAGATCATCAGGTCATCCACGTACAATGCAGCCAGCATCAAGCCTTGCTCATCCTCTCGCACATAGACACTAGGGTCATTCTGGTAGTGCGTGAAGGTGAGCCCGGCCATGAAGCCATCCATCTCCTTGTACCACATTCTTTGGGCCTATTTCAGCCCGTAGAGTGCTTTAAACAGTTTGCAAACCTTGCCCTCTAGAGCTTTCACTCCTTCCGGCACTTCCATCAGCACTTCTTTGTCTAACTTCCCGTAACAGAAAGCTATCTTGACGTCCATTTGGTGCACCCCAAGATTGTTTGTAGCAACGATTTCCAGCATGGATCTGATGAAGGCAAAGGTGACGACAGGCATAAAGGTCTCCTTGTACAATGAGCCTACACGTTAGGAAAACCCCTTCGCCACAACTCTTGCCTTGTACTTGTGGATAGTACCATCATGCTTGAATGTTTTCCGGAGTACCCACTTTGACCCCACCACGTGCGCATTTCGTGGCCTATGCACCAAGACCCATGTTCCGTTCTCTCAAATGGATGCGAGTTTGCTATGAACTGCCTCCTTCCACTTGGCTGCATGTGGCATGTTCATAGGCGCTGTTATGGTCACAGGCTCTCCCCCAGCCAAGCATGACCAGCTCAGTCTGGTCCATTCTTCACTCTTAGCATCAAACTAGGGTGGAGATTTCTTCTAGGGCACACTGCGCCGAATCTTGCTGGTGGTGTTTCAAGGCTTAGTTGCTTGTTTTGCTCCTACATTGCCAGTGATCCGTTGTTTAAGGAAGAGCCACCAGCCTCAGAGTTTCACAAAGAGGCCTTGGATGATTCAGACTTAGTGTCACAGTCCGTCGCTGTGTTAGTGTGCACACCCACTCTCCCTACAGCACCATCCTTCATTGCCACCATCTGCCAGTTATCAGGTGCCTGATCACTTGACTCGAGCAACACAATTCACTCTCCTGATTTAGTAGCATGGACAAGATCAGCGACTCTCCCTTGTTGAGCGTCCTTTCTTAAAATTCCACATCTCGGCTCCTGATGAGCTTTCCCGTCGCTTTGTCCCACACCTTGTACGCCTTGTGTGCAGTGTCGTATCCGACCAACACAGACTTACGAGTCTGTGCATCGTGCTTGCCAGTTCCTTCTCCTGCTTGGACCGTTGTCCACGTAGTACATTCCAAAACCCTGAAGTGTGAGGCATCTAGCTTCTTCCCTCACCAAGCCTCATATGGCATCCTAAGCTGCTTCTCTTGCTACTTTTTACCACGCCTTGCAAGAGTCACTGCCGGAGTAGATTCACAAGGTAGTAAGCAGTTCTTAAAGCTTCAGCCCAGATTCGAGGTAGGAGTTTGGCGTCAAAGAGCATGCTTTGTGTCATGCAGAGGAAAGACTGGTTCATCCGCTCGCCAACGCCATTACTCTGGGGGGTGTAAGGCGTGGTGGTCCGGTGGTTGATGCAGTGTTGGTGCAACCAGCCTTTCCACGCCTCGTACTCACCACCGTTGTCTGTGCGTAGTGCCTTGACCCTTTTGCTTGTCTGCCGCTCTGCCATGGCAACAAACTCTTGCAGCTTCTCCTTGACCTCTCCCGTTGTCTTGAGGAAGTAGATCCACATCTTGTGACTTTGATCATTGATGAAAGCCAAGAAGTACTTGCAACCACCGTTTGAGGGAGTGCGGAATGGCCCACACACATCAGAGTGAATCAGGTCCAAGATTGCTGCCACACGTTGCCCATTACGCTCAAACGACTTTCTCTTTGCCTTGCCTTGAAGCATGGATCACATAGCTTTGTGCACTTTCCCTCATCCTTGGCCTTGCATCCCTCCATCCCATGAACCACTTTGTGCTGCTCCATTGCTTACGGGGTGCTGTGAGCCACATGGCCAAACTGCCTCTGCAAAATCTCAGCATTTGTGTCTTTGGTGGAGTTTGCCACCATGGTGACGGCCTTTGGTGCAACATTAGGCTTTGGAGACTTTGGCTCTCCAACTGCCGCATATCCCTCATTTCTACTCTCAAGGGGATTTGTCTGCAACACATAGACCCCATCAACTCTTGGGACCTGTGCAACAAGACTCTTCTTGGGATAGGAGATCTTGATGTCCTTGCTCTTGATAATCACGGCCTCCTCCNCTTTGGTGGAGTTTGCCACCATGGTGACGGCCTTTGGTGCAACATTAGGCTTTGGAGACTTTGGCTCTCCAACTGCCGCATATCCCTCATTTGTACTCTCAAGGGGCTTTGTCTGCAACACATAGACCCCATCAACTCTTGGGACCTGTGCAACAAGACTCTTCTTGGGATAGGAGATCTTGATGTCCTTGCTCTTGATAATCACGGCCTCCTCCTTGGTGAAAACGATGGTCATGTCGTGGTCCATAGTTTTAGACACCGATAGGAGGTTTGCCGCAAATGACAACATATAGACAAAGCTCTCCAGCTTCAAGTATTTTTCAGCACCGTTCACAGTGATGTTGATCAACGTATCTCCCTCGCCTTGCACATGGACAAGGCTGCCGTTGGCACATCTGAAGCAATGTTTAGTATCCCCAATGGAGATGAACCCATCCCTCTCTCACACGAATCACCCCTCTTGGTGCGAGAGTCGAGTCCGTAGGCTCCACGCTTGAGTAGTGCTGCTCCCTTGGTTACCGTCAAGCTCTCAAACATCATCTTCGTCAACTCCTTACCCTTTCTTTTGCCCTCATTTCTACCACCATGATCTCCGTCTTCCTTCTCGGGAGCCCTGCACTCTCGTGCCCAATGCCAAGGCTTGCCACAGTTATGGCACTTCCCTGGATGCTTTGAACCCTTTCAATGGCCACCATTGCCTTTTCCTCCATTGCCAGCGCTTCCGCTACCTCTCTCACCAGAAAAGGAGTTGTTGCCACGACCACCATACTGTGCAGCATAGACAGAAATGTTAGCCTCACTACTGCTATGATGCATAGCCTCGATGCGCACAAACTCGGACACTGCCTCATACATCACATCGTCCTCCTTCTAACCACCAAAAGCGGTGATCAGAGGTCCGCAACTTTCAGGTAGCGACATGAGGAGGATCATGGCCTACATGTTGGTGACGATTTTCCAATTCTTTTGGGTCACTTGCTGCAGCAGTCCTTCAAACTGTAGTAGGAAGTCTTGAATGGACTCTCACTTGCTCACCCTCATTGAAATTAGCTTTTGAAGGATGAAGAAGCAATGTGCAAGAGCCGTTGATTGGTATGCGCGTGCAAGCTTCTCATAAGCCTTTTATACACATGTGATACCTTGGAGGTGGACATACTATTACTCATGCACTTATGTCACAAGAATCACAAGCGCCAAATCAATTTGTACACTCCACGCTTCATATCCAGCATCTGTTTATAGAGGTTCCACCTCTTCTCCAAGGAGCATGTTCAAGTAGTCACGCACCCTCACAACAGTCTCGAAATGCCATTTCCACAAGGGAAAACCTATCCCTGTGAACTTTGACATCCCACTGTTTACCTACTCCAAAGTGAGCGTCGTGAGAGTCGTCATACTGCTTCTCTGCTTCTTTGCTTCTCTGCTTCGTCAAGGCCAATGTAGGCTGATGTAGGTTATTGTTTGCTACCGGTTTTAAGAGGTGCAGATCTGTTACTTACCCCTTAGCCATTGATCACCTGCAAACAGAGAAGAATGTACACTAGCGAATCCATGGTCGTCCCTCCAAGGGCAAGGCATATCCTGGTTAGGGCCCAAGGATCTTACCTCCAAGGGCAGAGCTTAGTCTTGGTCTTTGTTTGCTAAGTGCCAGCACCCGTTGTTGGAGCTGATGGAGCAGATGGAGCAGATGGAGTGGTTGGAGCTGATGCGCGCTGCAAGTTAGACAGGGCAAGAGAATGCGCAGAAGCATGCCTTACAACTAGTCAGTGTCGGCCCATAATCCTTTGTCAACATGTTGCGGGCAATGGTCTAGAAAATGTGTTCCAACACAATGGTTCCTGCCGACCGCTCTTGGTGTTGCAACCAAGAGGTGATATCACCCTAAGAGCCCAGGTCCTACACTGAGCAGTTCATAAGAATCACTTCCTTGCACAGTGTCCTTAGCACCTGGTCAATTTCACGTGAGGAGCTATCTCCTATGGCTTAGACCAACCAATGCTTCTTCAGTGTCTTCCTCTGGTGGACAGCTCTGTTAAGAATCTCAAAGGTAAGAACTATACTCAATGACACGTTCTTATAGTCAAAGAGCGAGCCTCTAGCCTAGGTGTGCAGTGGCTCCTTCGATGAGCCACTGCACGCCTAAATGGCGTTCCCTGCGACCACCAAGTGGCGTTAGCCACGAGGAAGGACCTTGGAATGTTCTAAGATGTCTCTTAGAATCTTCCTCTCCCTGTTTTGGTCACCAAAAGAAATAGTCACTAGGTTAAGATTTGACCCAGTAACCTCTCGCTCCAAAGACTAAATCTGGAACGTCTAAGCAACAAGGAGTTGTCCTAGGTAGTGTTTGCTGGCTGTAATATCCAGCTTAGACCAAGAGGACTTGCTCCAATGGAGAAGTGCATGCCTTGTCTATCTGGACCAGACTTATGGGACTTACTCCAAGGGAGCAGTGCATGCCTAGTCTGTCCTGTGCCTGTCCAAATGTCAGCGATGAACAAGAAGCATATCAGGTCAACGAGTATTTCTTAACCTTCATTCATGACCACAAACGCAAGATGTGGATCTACTTCCTCAAGACAAAGGGAGAGGTCAAGGAGAAGCTGCAAGAGTTTGTTGTGACGGTAGAGCGGCAGAAAAGCAAGAAGGTCAAGGCACTACGCACGGACAGTGGTGGTGAGTACGAGGTGTGCAAAGGCTGGTTGAGCCAACACGGCATCAACCACCTGACCAACACGCCTTACATCCCCCATAGTAATGGTGTTGCCAAGCAAATGAACCAGACTATCCTCGGCATGACACAAAGCATGATCTTCGACGCCAAACTCCCACCTCGCTTTTGAGCTGAAGTTGCAACAACTGCTTGCTACCTTGTGAATCCCATTCCGGCAGCCACGCTTGGAAGGCGTGGTAAGAACCGGCAAGAGAAGCAGCTCAGGACACCACAAGAGGCTTGGTCAGGGAAGAAGCCAAGTGCCTCACACTTGAGGATTTTTTGTTGTACTACCTCGACAAAGGTCCAAGCAAGAGAAGGAAGTGGCAAGTTGGATGTACGCGCTCCCAAGTGTGTAATGGTTGGATACGACACTACACACAAGGCTACATGTTGTGGGACCAAGCGACTACAAAGCTCATTAGGAGTCGAGATGTTGAGCTTGATGAAAGGACGCTTCGCAAGGGAGAGTCGCTGGATCCTATCCATGCTCCAAAACTTGGAGAATGGGTTGTATTGGTCGAGTCAGGTGATCAGGCACATAAGAACTAGCAAATGGTGCCAATGAAGGATGGCGCTACATGGAGTGTGGCTGTGCCCACTGACACAGCAACGGACTGTGACACTAGGTCTGAGTCGTCCAAGGCCTCTGAGTCAAACTCTGAGGCCGGTGGCTCTTCCTCAAACAACGGATCACTGGCAGCGTAGGAGCAACAGAAGCAACTAAGCCTTGAAGCACCAGCAACAGTACTCCGGCGTAACATGCGCAAGAAGAAACCTTTGCCCAAGTACGATGCTGAGAGTGCAGAATGGACCGGACTCAGTTGGTCATGCTTGGCTCATACAAAGTTGGTACTGCATAAAGCGTTCAAGCGGGATGGTACTATCGACAAGTACAAGGCAAGAGTTGTGGCCAAGGGGTTCTCCCAGCGTGAAGGCTCAGAGTACGAGGAGACCTTTGCATTTGTCATCACATTTGCCTCTGTCACATCCATGTTGGGCATCGCTGCTGCAAAGGATGTGAAGGTCCACAAGATGGACGTCAAGACAGCTCTTCCCTACGAGAAACTAGACAAAGAAGTGCAGATGGAAGTACCCAAGGGAGTGAAAGCTCCAGAGGGCAAGGTTTGCAAACTGGTTAAGCACTCTACGGGCTGAAACAGGCCCCAAGGATGTGGTACAAGGAGATGGACAGCTTCATGGCCGGGCTCACCTTCACGTACCGCCAGAATGACCCTGGTGTCTATGTGCGGAAGGATGAGCAAGGCGTGATGCTGGTTGCACTGTACGTGGATGACCTCATCATCTGCTTGTCGTTAGTTAAGCTCTTAATCAAGCTGAAGACAGATTTCAGTAACAGGTTCAAGATGAAGGACATGGGTCGGCTCGAGATCTACCTCAGAATAGCCGTGGACCGCAATCAAGCACAAGGCACTATTGAGCTTCACCACACCAAGTACATCATGGAAATCCTCAAGCGCTACAACATGGAGGGCTGTAAGCCCATCAGCACACCCATGACAACAGACATCAAGCTCTCCTCCTCCATGAGCCCCAGCACGGAAGTAGCACGCCGTGATATGGAGAACATTCCCTACAAGTTTTCCATTGGCAACCTCATGTATGCCATGATAGGAACACGCCTTGACATTTGGTATGCTTTGGGAAAAGTGAGCGGGTTTGTGGTCAATCAAGGGCCACAAAACTGGCAAGAAGTGAAGTGCACCATGCGCTATCTACCGAAGACACGACATATGGGACTCCAATGTGGAAGCAAAGTAGGATCTGACCCGGTGTGGCTAGTGTGCTACATAAACGCCGACTGGGGAGGAAGGATCGATGACAGAAACTCCACCTCGCGCTCTGTGTGCCTCTTCAACGGGGGTGCACTCTCTTGGACAAGCAGAAACCAAGAGTGTGTCTCCCTCTCTACCATCGAGGTAGAGTACATTGCTCTATCAGAAGCATGCAAGGAGACACAGTGGCTACGCACTTTCCTTGCCGAGATGAAAGTGCCACAAACGGAAGCAACAGAGGTCCGCATTTACAACAACAGTGCCATGACAATGGCACAAGATGATGTCATCTTCCGGCGGACCAAGCACATCGACATCAGGTACCATTTCTCATGCAACCTGATTGCAAAGGAGATCGTAGCCTTGGAATACGTGGAGACCGGGAAGATGCTTGCAAATTGTATGACAAAGGAGCTTGACATTGAATTGCACTTTGCAAGTACTCGAGGCATCGGTATGGTCAACGCAGCAGACGAAGACTGAGGCCAAGACTGCTGGAGATAGGAGATATCTCACAAATAATGGACAGAGGTGCAAGGGAGAGTTAGTTGACCTGATATGCTCCTTGTCCATAGCTTACATTTGGACAGGCTTACAACGGACTAGGCATGCACTGCTCCCTTGGAATAAGTCCCCTAAGTCTGGTCGAGATAGAAAAGGCATGCATTGCTCCTTTGGAGCAAGTTCCCTTGGTCTAAACTGAATAGTATTGCCAGCAAACACTACGTAGGACAGCTCCTTGTGGGTTAGAAGTTCCAGAGTTAGTCTGTGGAGCGAGAGGTCACTAAGTCAAATCCCAGCCCAATGACTAGTTTTCTTTGTGACCAAAAGGGGGACAACAAGGCTATAAGAGACATCTTAGAACATTCCAAGGGCCTTCCTGGTGGGTGGCACCACTTGGCGGTCAGAGAGAGTGCCACGTAGGCAGGGAAGATTATGTAATCCAGATCGCTCACAAAGTTGCTCATCCAAGGAGCCACTGCGCGCCTAGGCTAGAGGCTGTCTCTAGGGCTAAAAGAACCTGTAAGTTGCCTGTCATTGAGTACAGTTCTTACCTTTGAAACTCCCAATAAATTTGTCCACCAGAGGGACACACTAAAGAAGCATTGGTTGGTCTAAGCCCTACGAGTTAGCACATCATGCGAAAGTGACCAGGTGCTAAGGACGCAGTGTAAGGAAGTGATTTTTATGAACTGCTCAGTGTTGAGCCTTGGATCTTTTGATGATATCACCTTCTGGTTACAATACCAAGAGAAGTCAGTGGGAACCATTTTGTTGGAACCCGTTTCCTAGACCATAGCCTCAGGCAGGTTGTTACTACCATCCTCTTTGAATTATTTTCCGAAGTACCCACTTTGACCCCACCAAGTGGGTGTTTAGGAGCGTGTCTACTAGAAGCCATGTTTCGTTCTCTTCAATTGATGAGATTTTGCTGTCCATTGCCTCCTTCCACTTGGCTGCATCTAGCTTGTTCATAGCCTCCGCTACACTCAGAGGCTCTCTCTGAGCCAAGCATGACTTCCTGAATCCGGTCAATTCTGCACTCTTAGTATCGTACTTAGACCGAGGTTTCTCCTGGCCTATACTATGCCGGAATGTTACTGGTGGTCCTTCAAGGCTGAGTTGCTTCTGTTCCTCTTGCCTTACTGGTAATTCATTGTTTAAGGAAGAGCCACTTGCCTCAAACTTTGACCAAGAAGACTTTGATGACTCGGACTTGGTATCAGAGTCCGTCACTGTGTGAGCTTGCATTGCTACTCTCTTTGCAGCACCATCCTTCTCCCTCACTAGCACCATCTGCTAGGTGCCTGATTCTCTGACTCGAGCAATACCATCCACTTTTCTCATTTAAGAGCATGGACAGGATCCACCGACTCTCCTTTGCCGAGTGTCCTTTCATCAACCTTGACGTCTTGGCTCCTGTTGAGCATGAGTATCCGGCTTGCTACCTCGTTCTACTACTTTTACCTTTGACCATGCAGTACAGCCAGAAACCCTCAAGTGTGGGGCATCTGGTTTCTTTCCTGACAAAGCCTCCTGTGGCGTCCTCATATGTTCCATACTCCACCTTCAAAGCGCGGCTGTCGGGTTAGATTCACAAAGTAGCAAGCAGTTCTAGGAGCTTCTATCCAAAAAAAAGATGGTGTTCACCTGATATTCCCCACACTTGATAGATAGATAGATAGATAGATAGATAGATAGATAGATACATAGATACATAGATAGATAGATAAATAGATAGAAAGATAGATAGATAGATAGATAGATAGATAGATAGATAGATAGATAGATAGATAGATAGATAGATAGATAGATAGATAGATAGATAGATGGATGGATGGATGGATGGATGGATGGATGGATGGATGGA